>OU342745.1:297352285-297566245 GCA_910589775.1 Avena eriantha | reverse complement strand
ACATGTAATGACTCTAGTTTTTGTTAGTAAAAAGAACACACATGCAATGAGACCAGTGGATCCATGTGTGGTCTCTGAAGAGAACACACATGAAATGACACTGGTGGATCCATATGTGGTATGTGAAAATAACACACATGCAATGACTCTAGTTGTTGTTAGTAAAAAGAACACACATGCAATGACACTGGTGGATCCATGTGTGGTCTCTGAAGAGAACACACATGCAATGACTCTGGTTCTTCTTAGTAAAAAGAGCACACATGCAATGACACTGGTGGATCCATAGGTGGTCTCTAAAGAGAACACACATTTCATTGACACTGGTGGATCCATATGTGGTATGTGAAAAGAACGCACATGCAATGACTCTAGTTGTTGTTAGTAAAAAGAACACACATGCAATGACAACTGTGGATCCATGTGTGGTCCCGAAAGAGACCACACATTTCAATGACACTGGTGGATCCATATGTGGTATGTGAAAAGAACACACATGCAATGACTCCAGTTGTTGTTAGTAAAAAGAACAGACATGCATTGACACTTTTGGATCCATGTGTGGTATTTGAAGAGAACACACATTTCAATGACACTGGTGGATCCATATGTGGTATATGAAAAGAACACACATGCAATGACTCTAGTTGTTGTTAGTAAAAAGAACACACATGCAATGATAGTGGTGGGTCCATGTGTGGTCTCTGAATAGAACACACATTTCAATGACACTGGTGGATCCATATGTGGTATGTGAAAAGAACACACGTGAAATGACTCCAGTTGTTGTTAGTAAAAAGAACACACATGCAATGACACAGGTGGATCCATGTGTAGTCTTTTAAGAGAACGCACATGTAATGACTCTGGCTATTGTTAGTAAAAAGAGCACACATTTGAATCACACTAGTGGATCCATATCTGTTATGTGAAAACAATAGTCATGAAATGACTCTAGTTATTATTAGTAAAAAGAACACACATGCAATGACACTGGTGGATCCATGTGTGATCTTTGAAGAGAACACACATTTCAATGACACTGGTGGTTCCATATGTGGTATGTGAAAAGAACACACATGCAATGACTCTAGTTATTGTTAGTAAAAATAACACACATGCAATGACACTGGTGGATCCATGTGTGGTCTATGAAGAGAACACACATGCAATGACTCTGGCTGTTCTTAGTAAAAAGAGCAGACGTTTCAATGACACTGGTGGATCCATATGTGTTATGTGCAAAGAATAGTCATGAAATGACTCTAGTTGTTGTTAGTAAAAAGAATAGACATGCAATGACACTGGTGGATGCATATGTGGTCTCTGAAGAGAACACGCATTTCAATGACACTCGTGAATCCATATGTGGTATGTGAAAAGAACACACATGCAATGACTCCAGTTGTTGTTAGTAAAAAGAACACACATGCAATGACACTGGTGGATCCATGTGTGGTCTCTTAAGAGAACACACATGCAATGACTCTGTTTGTTGTTTTTAAAAAGAGCACACATGCAATGACACTGGTGGATCCATAGGTGGTGTCTGAAGAGTACACACATTTCAATGACACTGGTGGATCCATATGTGGTATGTGAAAAGAACACACATGCAATGACTGAAGTTGTTGTTAGTAAAAAGAACACACATGCAATGAAACTAGTGGATCCAGGTGTGGTCTCTGAAGAGAACACACATTTCAATGACAGTGGTGGATCCATATGTGGTATGTGAAAAGAACACACATGCAATTACTCTGGTTGTTGTTAGCAAAAAGAGCACACATGCAGACACTGGTGGATCCATGTGTGGACTATGAAGAGAACACACAAGCAATGACTCTGGCTGTTGTTAGTAAAAATTGCACACATTTCAATGACACTGGTGGATCCATATGTGGTATGTGAAAAGAATAGTCATGAAATGACTCCAGTTGTTGTTAGTAAAAAGAGCACACATGCAGACACTGGTGGATCCATTGGTGGTGTCTGAAAATAGCAGACATGCAATGACAGTGGTGGATCCGTATGTGGTATGTGAAAAGAACACACATGCAATGACTCCAGTTGTTGTTACTAAAAAGAACACACATGCAATGACACTGGTGGATCCATGTGTGGTCTCTGAATAGAACACACATTTCAATGACACTGGTGGATCCATATGTGGTATGTGAAAAGAACACACGTGAAATGACTCCAGTTGTTGTTAGTAAAAAGAACACACATGCAATGACACAGGTGGATCCATGTGTAGTCTTTTAAGAGAACACACATGTAATGACTCTGGCTATTGTTAGTAAAAAGAGCACACATTTCAATGACACTGGTGGATCCATATGTGGTATGTGAAAAGAACACACATGCAATGACTCCAATTGTTGTTAGTAAAAAGAACACACATGCAAGGACACTGGTGGATCCGTGTGTGGTCTCTGAAGAGATACCACATGCAATGACTCTGGTTGATAGTAAAAAGAGCACACATGCAATGACACTGGTGGATCCATAGGTGGTCTCCGAAGAGAACACACATTTCAATGACACTGGTGGATCCATATGTGGTATGTGAAAAGAACACACATGCAATGACTCCAATTGTTGTTAGGAAAAAGAACATACATGCAATGACACTGGTGGATCCATATGTGGTATGTGAAAAGAACACACATGCAATTACTCTGGTTGTTGTTAGTAAAAAGAACACACATGCAATGACACTAGTGGATCCATGTGTGGTCTCTGAAGAGAACACACATGAAATGACACTGGTGGATCCATATGTGGTATGTGAAAATAACACACATGCAATGACTCTAGTTGTTGTTAGTAAAAAGAACACACATGCAATGACACTGGTGGATCCATGGGTGGTCTCTGAAGAGAACACACATGCAATGACTCTGGTTGTTATTTGTCGGGGGGATGATCCCCAGATACCCCAACCGGACAAGAAACAAGGCAGTCGGATAGCGTCCGGCTGGCTAGATGCAGCCGGACAAAGCAAGTCAGGCCGGCTACCTCACGGTAGTCGGATCGACAAGAAGCAACCGGCTATATCGCCGTAGCCGAAACCAATCAAGGAGACAGGACGGCGTGCGTATCAGTGCACAGTACGCCCTGTACGACGACAAGACCGGCCACTACTCGGCCTTACCGAAGACTTTGCGAGGATGACGTAGGAATAGTGGCCCGATGCCGACGACAGCTCGCACGACGTCCACTGAGCCTACGACAGCCATACCGCTCATACTCCGATGGGACATACCGTACCGGATATTGTAGATGACCAGCCGGCTGGGACCCGCCTGTGGGGCCCGCCAGTCGGACTGGCCAGTGAGTCCGTTGCCTCTCTGCCTATATAAGGAGAGGCAAGGCCTCAGTAGAAAGGGTTGGTCTCATTGCATTCAAGGCAGTAGCTAGAGAATACAGCTCAAGGAGCACTTGTAGTTCGTATATCCCCATAGTCAGATTCGGCAGGAGTAGGAGTTTTACCTCATCACGAAGGCTCCGAACCTGGGTACTTCCTGCATCCAGCTACGCTTGCTTGTACCCAATCCCGCCTGTGAACGCCGTTGATAGCTTCCCTGCTAGTCCCCACACCTCTATCTAACCTTCTCAGTTACTGCCGTTCCCAATACAACGACAGTTGGCGCCCACCATGGGGTGAGATGGCTTCGACCGGAGTCACGTTCCGCACGGGACCCCGTACTTCAGCCGGTGAGCGCGCGGCTTCCGGCCTGGTGCTCACGCTCGGCAAATTCGACTGCGTCATCGACAACGCTTCCTGCTTCGCCAGAACCTCCTTCCCGGCGAACGACACCGTCCTGCTATTCGGAGACCTCCCCGTCTACGTCGCCACCGTTTCAGAGTGTTTCCCTAGGGAAATCATCTCTGTCGCGGAGCTGCCACATCCGGGCGGTGGCGCCTCCGTCGCGTCCTGCGGCGTGGAGGTCATGATGGCCAGCTCCAGCTCTCATCCCCTCCAGCCGCGGGAGCGAGGCGCGGACGAGGTTGGAACTTCCGCCCCTCCGCAGCCTCGGAACCCGGTGGAGGATGCCATTGGTCGGCTCCTGACGCCGGTTAACCGCGGGGATAAACCGGAGGAGGCGGAGGCCAACTTCGCCATGGAGAGACACATCCTACTCCAGGAGGCCATGGAGCTGGCGGCAACCCGCAAGCAACTCGAGATCACCCGGCGCAAGTACGATCGTGCGCACGGCTTCACTCCGGCTACCGCGGAGCCAAGCCGGCGCGGCCAGGTACGGCGCCGAGGCGGCGAGCTAGGCGGTAGGATGGAAAAGGATGGGGAGCTAGATCCCGTGCCCGCCCTCATCCAGCCCACCTACAGCACGCCCATCAAGAACCTATGCGCGGCGCGAGCCGCGGCAGAGGAACTGCCCAATCTGGAGGGCGAGGAGCGAGCCCGCCAGCACGCTCGCGTGCAGGAGCTCCTCCGCATCGCGGACGAGCAGGTTGATGCCAACCGGCAGATGCAGGAGGACCCCAGCTACTCCAGGGGGAGCAAGCTGCCTGCCAACAGCAGGGGCGTGCCGCGCGACACCCAGCAGGCGTCCTTCCCTCAGCCGGCTAAGGCCCACAGCAGGCGTCGCAGCTCTGGCAACAAGGGCCAGCCGCGCTAGGAGCAGACGGTGAACAGCAACCCGCCGCCTCCCCCTCCGCCAACCGGAGCGCCTAGACCCGCTGGTTCCCGTCTCTCGGGCCGTGTGGGAGCGCCCAACCTGGATTTTTTGGATGCTTGTGACCGCATCGAGCTCCTCGCTCAAGCGCGCGTCACGGAGGAAGAAGATTCTACTGGTCCGGTTTGCTTCAGACCCCGCATCCAGAATAAGCCGTTTCCGGATAAGTTCTGCCTGCCCAGGGACACCCCCAAGTATGACAGCAGCATGAAGCCGGAAGATTGGCTGACCGACTATGCTACGGCAGTTGGCATCGCCCATGGGAACAAGCGCACAACCGTGCGCTACGTCCCCCTTATGCTAACCGGGTCGGCAAGGACGTGGCTCAACAGCCTTGCGCCCAATAGCATCAACGCCTGGCTAGACTTCGAGAGGGTATTCGTCCTCAACTTCAATGGCACATACAAGCATCCGGGGTGCCCACGTGACCTGGCCTTGTGCGTCCAGGGTGACCGCGAGACTGACCGCGAGTACCTCGCCAAGTGGACGGAGCTGCGCAACACCTGCGAGGGCTTCCTAGAGAGCCAGGCCATCAGTTTTTTCATCGAGGGTTGCCGAGAAGGCACCATGCTTCGCCACCGGCTACTGTGTGACGAGCCGAAAACCATGGCAGAGCTCATGACGGTTGTGGACCAGTAAGCCACGGCGGATGCGGCCATGAAGAAGCCCCTCCGAGTAAATGCTGACGGGCGTCCGACTCCTACGGAGCCGGCTCGCGACCGTCCAAGCAATCCGGCTGGCGAAGCCGGATCCTCCAGACGCCACGGCAACGACAACCGGTTCCATGGGGACCGCCAAGCCGGACAATAGAAGCCCCGCTACCACGCGCGGTAGGTCAATGCCGTGGAGGGCGCACCCGACACACCGGCTAACGATGCAAGGAGGCAGAAGCCACGACTCAGCTTCGACCAGATGTTTGACGGCCCGTGCAAGTGGCATAGCGATCCCTTCAAACAGGCTACTCACACCACTCGGAATTGCAGTTGGACCCGCCAGCTAAAAGACCAGGGTAGCGAGCCTCGTCTCCCCCACCCCCTCCCGGTGGACCACCACCACCGGCTAGGGGAGCCGGTAATGATGGTAACGGCGGCAATGGCGGCAACAACAACAACGACTACCCCCAGCCGCACGCCGCCTACAACATCTTCGAGACGGAGCTGGACGACAAGCACAGCCACATGCGACGCTCCAAGGAGGTCAATGCCATCGTCTCTTTGGTCCCCCAGTACCTGAACTGGTCGGAAACCCCCATCACTTGGAGCCGTGCAGACCAGCCAGAGAAGCTGTGCACTCCCGGGGGCTAAGCCATGGTGCTCGACCCCCTCATCGTCTCTAACGCGCGTACCTGCTGATTCTCGCGCGTCCTCATCGACGGAGGCAACAGCCTCAACCTCCTCTACCAGTCCTCGCTGGAGAAGCTGGGCATTCGCAAAAGTGACCTGCGCCTGACTACCACAACATTGCACGGCGTACTGCCGGGGCCAGCCTGCGCCCCACTGGGGAAAATCCAGCTGGACGTCATCTTCGGGACCAAGGAGAACTTCTGCCGTGAACCAATCTGGTTCGAGGTGGGTGGTAAACCTAACGAGCTCCTACCATGCTCTCCTCGGGCGCCCCGCCCTCGCCAAGTTCATGGACGTCCCCCACTACGCGTACCTCAAGACGAAGATGCCGGGACCCCACGGCGTGATCACCGTCGCCGGCTGCTTCAGGCGGTCGATGGAGTGCGCCTCAGCCAGTTCCAAACTGGCTGAGGCCCTCATCATAGCCGAGGAGAAGCGCGTGATCATGCGCAATGTGGCCATGGCCCAGCAGGACATGCCGGCTAGCAGCAAACCGGCTGGAGAAGGAGCTTTCCAGCCGGCAAAGGAGACGAAGAGGATCCTGCTCGACCCTCCGACCTGACTAAGTTCGTCACCATTGGTGTCGGCTTGGACAACAAATAGGAAGGCACGCTCGTCGACTTCCTCCGTGAGAATCGGGACATCTTTGCATGGTCCCCCAAGGACATGCCGGGTGTGCTGAGGGAGTTCGCCGAGCACTCACTTCATGTGCGGCCAGATGCCAAGCCGGTCAAGCAACCTCTGCGCCGGTTCGCAGAGGAGAAGAGGAAGATAATCGGTGACGATATCACCCGGCTCCTTGCAGCTAGGTTCATCATGGAAGTGTACCACCCGGACTGGTTGGCGAACCCAGTCCTGGTGCTGAAGAAGAACAATACATGGCGCATGTGTATCGACTACACCAGCCTGAACAAGGCGTGCCCGAAAGACCCCTTCGCCTTGACCCGTATCGACCAAGTCATCGATTCCACGGTCGGCTGTGATTTGTTGTCTTTTCTAGATTGCTATTCCGGTTACAATCAGATCCGGTGAAACCCGGCTGATCAAATTAAGACATCATTTATCACCCCCTACGGGGCATTCTGCTACGTAACCATGCCTTTCGGTCTAAAGAATGCAGGCGCTACCTATCAGCGCTGCATGCAGAAGTGCTTGCACTCACAGATAGGCCGAAACGTGCATGCTTATGTGGACGATGTAGTCATCAAGACCAAGGAGAAGCGCACCCTCCTCGAAGATCTGGGAGAGACATTTGGTAACCTCCTCCAGTACCAGATGAAGCTGAACCCGGAGAAGTGCGTCTTCGGAGTGCCATCCGGTCAGCTCCTCGGCTTCCTCGTATCACAACGAGGCATCGAGGCAAATCCGGAGAAGATTACGGCCATCGAGAGGATGCAGCCGCCCAGGAGCCTGCTTGGAGTCCAAAAGTTCACCGGATGCCTGGCCTCCCTCAGCCGTTTCGTCAGCCGGCTAGGGGAGAAGGCACTCCCGTTGTACCAACTGATGAAGAAGACGGACAAGTTCTCCTGGACTTCGCAAGCCGCACCGCATTTCATGACCACAAGCGCATGCTATCCACAGCGTCGGTTCTAGCCACACCGGCTAGCAAGGAGCCGATGTTGCTCTATATAGCAGCCATCAGCCGGGTCGTCAGCGTCGTCCTGGTGGTGGAGTGCCCCGAGGAAGGCAAGGCTCAGCCTGTTCAGAGGCCCGTCTACTACCTCAGCGAGGTTCTCTCCCTCTCCAAGCAGAACTACCCCCACTACCAGAAGATGTGCTACGGCGTCTACCTGGCATGCAAGAAGCTCAAGCACTACTTCTAGGAGCATCCGATTAAGGTCGTGTGCACCGCACTCCTTTCGGAAATCATCGACAACAAGGACGCCACCGGCCGAGTCGCCAAGTGGGCCATCGAGCTCGCCGCCTACTCCATCTAGTATGAGCCCCGGCTCACGATCAAGTTGCAGGCATTGGCGGACTTCCTCGTCGACTGGGCCGAGACCTAGTATCTCCCACCGGTTCCGGATTTAGACCACTGGAAGATGCACTTCGATGGGTCGAAGATGCTCGGGGGCTTGGGAGTCGGCATCGTGCTCACCTCGCCCAAGGGAGACCGATTGGAGTACGTGCTGCAGATCCACTTCAAGGCCTCCAACAACATAGCCGAATACGAGGCATTGGCGCACGGACTCCGGCTAGCCAAGGAGATTGGTGTCAACCGGATCCTTTGCTTCGGTGATTCGGATCTGGTGGTGCAGCAAGTGTCCGGAGAATGGGATGCCAGAGATGCAAACATGGTCCTCTACCGGTTCCACATCCAGAAGCTCAACGCCTTCTTCGACGGATGCGAATTCCATCACGTCCCCTGCGTCAATAACGAGGCAGCCGATTCGCTCGCCCGAATCGGATCCACCAGGTAGGCGATCCCACCAGGGGTTTCCTTGGAGCACCTGCGCAAGCCCTCCATCAACCCGTCGCCAGAGTCAGACTCCATCATCTGGGCAGGGAGTGCTCCGGCTGACGGAGCAGCAGAAGCGTGGCAGGCAGAGCCTCCAAAGAAGAAGACCCGCACCAACTCCAGCAAGGCAGTGCCCTCTGGCTCGCAAGACCCGGGGGCTGCCGGTTCGTCAAGCAGCTCGGGGGCTGCCGTCCCGGGTACGTCACTCGGACGACCCCCTGACATCCATCAACCGAAGAGCGGGAGCATCCTCGTCATCCGGGAAGTGCCATCCTGGGCACAACCCTTCATGAACTACATCGCCAACAGAGAACTTCCGGATGACGAGGTGGAAGCCAGGCAAATCCGGTGCCGCGCACACACGTACACCATCGTCAACGGCGGAGTGTACAAGCACAGCGTGTCCGGCATTTTCCAAAGGTGTGTCGATGTAGACACGAGCTACCGGCTACTCAAGGACATCCACCAGGGCGAGTGCGGGCACCATGCTTCGTCAATGACGATAGTCGCCAAGGCGTTTCGCCATGGTTTCTATTGGCCCACCGCCCTCGAGGACGCTGAGCAGCTGGTCCGCGCATGCAATGGGTGCCAGCGCTTCGAGCAGCACAGGCACATGGCAACTTCGGTACTCATGACCATACCGATCACCTGGCCCTTCACGGTTTGGGGCCTCGACATGGTCGGTCCCTTCAAGCGAGAACGCATGGGTATGACCCATCTGCTGGTGGCGATGGATAAATTCACGAAGTGGATCGAGGCCAAGCCTATCCGGAAGCTGGACGGGGCGACAGTCGTCACCTTCTTCACCGACATCATCAACCGGTTCGGCTACCCCAACAGCATCATCACCGACAACGGCACAAACTTCGCCAAGGGGTCCTTCGCCCGGTTCTACAGCAACAAAGGCATCCGGCTGGACCTTGCCTCCGTCGCGCACCAGCAGTCCAACGGGCAAGTCGAAAGAGCAAACGGCTTGGTGCTAGCCGGTATCAATCCGCGTATCATTGAGCCATTGGAGCGGTCACCCGGATGCTGGATCAAGGAGCTTCCGGCTGTGCTATGGAGCCTCCGCACCACGCCGAATAGATCAACCGGCTACACCCCGTTCTTCCTGGTCTACGGATCGGAATATGTACTCTCCGAGGACATCGAGTTCGACTCACCGCGCAAGCTCCTATACGACGAAAAGGCCAACCAGGAGGCGCGGGAGGACGGAGTGGACCTCTTGGAGGAGGCCCGCGAGCTGGCTCTGTCCAGGTCAGCCCTGTACCAGCAACGGCTACGCCGCTACCATTCAGGCCGGATCCGCCAAGTCGCGTTCCGCGAGGGCGACCTAGTTCTCCGGCTGGTGCAAGACACGAAGGGCATGCACAAGCTATCGCCACCTTGGGAGGGCCCCTTCATCATCAGTCGGGCACTGCCCAACGACTCCTACTACCTCATTGACGCACAGCAGCCGCGCAAGAACAAGATTGACAAATCAGACAAGGAAACCGACCGTCCCTGGAATGTGGCCTTGCTGCGCCCGTTTTACACCTAGTCGCCAGACAGTGTATGTATCCCGCAAACCCTATGAATGAAAATGCGGACCCCTACGAGATGCTCGGGGGCTCCTTGCTAGAAATGTGTTTTGCATCTATTTTTCCGTTCTAGTTTTCTGGCTTCGGTAACCCCTACCCGGGGGCTCGCCGGCTGCCCCGGCCTGCTAAGTCAACAAACCGATTGAGTAGTGTGGGACGATGTCAGAGGCCCACTCTTCATCTCAGCTACAGACCGCAACCCGGCTGTCCGGCTAGCAAGAGAAAAAGCCCGAGACATCCCACACGAAAAACGGGGAGGAGACGCGACAGACAGGTAGCTTAAGCCAATCCGGTTACTAAGCCGTTAGTACCGTGCGCAATGCATTGTCAGCTCCCTTCGATTCCGGCTGTAGACCGCAACCCGGCTGCCTGGCAAGGACGCAGTGAAAACAGCAGGGCACACGGGAAAGCAACCAAGTGTCCAGAGAGGCGCAAGCTAGTTTTCGAAAAAACAAATCCATTTTCTGGCTACAATTTGGCAGACTAACCTATTAACCGGTGAGGATGTATGTGTATGTATATTCTTGTCCGACTACCTTGAGTTGGAATTCAGGAAGAAAAGGAGAAGAAGATTCGAAGTCCTTGCCTTCATCAAGCGCTCCGAATCCCGGGGGCTACACCCACTAGGTGCGCTCGCGCGCCCCCAGTGGAATCTTGTAGTTCCCGACCGACTAAAGGCGTTTAGCCGGCCGTTCGGAGCCCAGGTGAGGGCAAGGGCAGGAACAAGAGAAGGCAAAAAAGATTCGAAGCACCTAGCTACGCCAGCTACTCCGAATCTCGGGGGCTACACCCACTGGGTGCGCTCGCGCGCCCCAAGTGGAATCTTGTAGTTCCCGACCGGCTAAAGGCGTTTAGCTGGCCGTTCGGAGCCCAGGTGAGGGCAAGGACAGGAGCAAGAGAAGGCAAGAAAGATTCGAAGCACCTGGCTATGCCAGCTACTCCGAATCTCAGGGGCTACACCCAGTGGGTGCGCTCGCGCGCCCCCACTGGAATGTTAGTTCCCCCGGCTAAAGGTGTTCAACCAGCGAAAATAACCGACTAAGATTAGTCTAGTCGGACAAAGTTAGAAGATTTGGGGAAAAGAAGGAAGATTCGAAGCACCTAGCTATGCCAGCTACTATGAATCTCGGGGGCTACACCCAGTGGGTGCGCTAGCGCGCCCCCACTGGAGGTGTAGTTCCCCGGCTAAAGGTGTGTAGCCGGGCGAAGTTAGCCGGATAAAGTCAACCGGCGAAATGTCGAAAGAAAACACGAAGCACACAAGTTGAAGGGAACTCAAGCTAGTTCAAAATTAACAAGCAGAAAGGAGGCGAAGCTCCCATAAGTTTACCCAGCGTCAGAGACAGGCGGTACAGACGGACAAGTGGCAAACAGAACTAAAGCAAGACAAATACACCCGGCATCCCGGGGCAGTGGCTACGCGGCAGGACCCTTGCCATGAGGAGCATTTTGGCTGGCGGAAGCTTCAAGCGGAGGAGGAGTCGCGGCGCTCGACCCCGTTCCGGCGCCCGCAGCCGGCTGCATTGGGGCATCCACATCAGGAGTACCGACGGACTCTGAGTCGGTGAGCACCTCGTCGGGGTCCACGTAGTCGGCGATCTTGATGGCGGATCCTCGGAGCTCCGGATGGGCCTGGCAGATGGCGGCAAGGTCGGCGCCGGCACGGAAGCCTCCGTCGATCTTCTCGACACAGGTGTCCCTGTACCAGGAGAGCATGAGGGCCAGAGCCATCTCTGCTCCGGCTCGCGCCGCCAAGTCCCGCAGCCGGTCCACCGCAGCCGGCACCTCCCCCACCTTCGCAGCCAGCTGCGCCATCGTCTCCGGAACCGGAGCATCCGGCCACAGGAAGGAGAAGACGTCTCGCGCCGCTTGACGAAGATTGGCATCTTCTTCACCAAGAAGGACGACGAGCTCCTGGGCCGTCGGCTGCGCTCCCGGCCAGTTCTCCTGTAGTCGGTTGTATGCCAGCAGGTCTATGCCGGGATAAAACGCTATCAGAAAAGAGAGTCAGATCCGGCTACCAGATCCGGAAAGAAAGGGAAACGGAAAAGAAGAACTTACCCTTAGCCGTGTGGCCAACCTGCATTATCTCCTCCACCAGAGCCTTCTCCTTCGTCGCCAGCCGTTTGATCTCTTTCTCTTGGTCGTTGTTCTGGGCCTCGAGAAGGTTGAAGGCTTTGGTCCGGCTGGCGAGCGAGGCGTCGCGCACCTTGATAGTGGCCTCTAGGCCGTCTACCCTCACGTGCCAATCCTTGTTCTGTAGCCGCATAGTAGAGTTGGACTTGCTCAGCCGGTCGTTCGCTTTCTTCAGGCGATCGATCTCGCGCTGAGCGCACACGAGGATAGCTGCGACAAAACCGGCTATCAGCAAAAAAAAATAGAACAAGCCAGATGAAGCAAACTTACTCTGGGAAGTCCCGTTGGCGGTAGCAAGCTTCTGCTCCAAGGACCGGTTCCCGCCGGCTGCGGCCTCCAGCAGCTGGATCTCCTTCACCGCTAGTTCGAGGGTGACGGCGGGGTCCGTCAGCGAGGCGGCGGAGGAGGCGTCATCATCCACGGTGTTGACGGCCAAGGACTCCTTCGCGGCAACCACCGCTCTCCTCCACTCCTCCCCCGGCTCTTCGTCGGAGTTGTCGTCGCCGACAACCATGAGCTCCTTGCCGGTAGCGGCCCCCCGCGCGCCCGCGGAAGAGCCACCCGACTGAGGATCCTCCGCCTCCGGCTGGGCCACCACGTCCGGCTGCGGACCCTCGGCTCCGGCTGAGGCAGCCGGTTCGGATCGAGGTGGTGGCGGAGGCGGCGCCACGGGAGAAGGAGGGGCGCTGGCAGGCGCAGTCGGAGCACGGGGCGGCGACCCGGTCAGCGCTCGAGCCGGGCTCGCGGCTCCAAAGGAGACAAACGTGCTAAGAAGACAGAAGAGGACAGGGAAGAAAGAAAAGCAAATAAGCCAAAGGCAGAAAGGGAGAAAAAGAAGCAAGCAAAAGACGGTGAAAGAAAAGGAAGGAAGGATACCCCGGCACAACCGAAGGCGGCCCCTTCTTCCGGCCAAGGCGGCTCAGCGGCAGGGCACTAGTCCGGCTCCTCTACGCCAGGCCGGCTAGAGCTGGAACGGCTGGAGCCGCTCCCGCCAGCTTCACCGTCCGTCGCAGGGCACTACGCCGGATCAGGGGCCGGTGCGGCCTCCTCCTCCTCGTCAACCTCCGGGTGGGGGTCGGCGGTCGGCTCGTCGTTCCGGCTGGGGAAGGCATCCCCGTCCCCGTCCGACTCCTCGCCAGACCGCTGAGCACACGACTCAGGCAAGTCAGGCGTGAACTCCTCGAGGGGAGCCTCACCCTCCTCGCGAAGGATGCAAGGGAACATCTGCCGAATACAAGAAATTAGTCGGATAAAACAATAAAGAAAGGCAAGAAATATGAAAGAAAAACTCCGGCTAAAAGGACCTACCTGGGGCGCGCGGTTCTCCCGGCTGTAGGGCGCCAGGCTGAAGGTCCAGCCCTCCGGCAGCCGCTCCCTGGTGATCGTCCACACCCACTCCTTCAGGTTGTGGTAGCAGGGATCACGGCGCGACAGCCGGGTCGGGTCCAGCCGTCCGGAGTAGAAGCACATCTTGTGCGCTCGCTGCTGCAACGGCATCATCAGCCGGGACATCCAGCTGAGGGTGACGTCCAGGCCAGTTAGCCGGCAGTGGACGAGGGAGCGCATGTGTTTCAGCATTGCATCAGACTCCGCCTTGTCGCCATAGATCTTCAAGTCCCATTGCTGCCGGCTGGACTCGACATCCTGAAAGGCCAGAAGATTGGTCCGGTTGACGTTGGTGATGTTCTTGACGTAGAAGTACGACTTCTACCACAGTCGTACCATGTCATGCAGCCGGAACTTCGGGTAGCCGGTCTGTGCGCAGGAGTAGATGGAGGCGCTGCCCCAGACGATTAGCGGCCCTACGTGAACTGCACCTGCAGCCAGACTCAGAAGAGCCGGCAGAAGAGCCCGAGATCCGGCTGGATCCCGAGATAGCTCTCGCAGAACGCCATGAAGTGCGCTAGCGTTCCGATTGCGTTGGGGCCGAGGTGGTGGAGGCGGAGGTCGAAGAACGCCAAGAAAGTGAGGAAGAAGGGATGCACCGGCAACACGAACCCGCGCGACAGATGCGAGAGGAAGATGACCCGCTCCCCCTCCGCGGGGTGCGGCAACACGTCTCCCGCCGGTGCTAGCCACACTGCCACTTCCTCCTCCGGCGGGAGGACGCGGGTGAAGCGGTACTTCTGGATCTGGTCCTCGGTGACGGAGGAGCCGCACCAGGCCTCGCATTCGGTTGCCATCTCCGGCTGGCAAGGAGGCGCGACGACGGAGGAGTGGTGGTGGCCCGTACCGTCGACGACGACGAACGGGCGGTGCAGCGGGCTACATCGATAGAAAGGAAGAGCACAGAGGGCAAGAGCGTGGAAGGGAAGGGGCAACTGGAAGCGGGGGAGCGAAGGAAGGCAACTGCATCCCCCGCGGCATCCTGGGCATTTATGCCAACTGACAATGAGGTCATGTTATTAGTTGAATAACATGATAGACAAACATCCGACCGTTATATCGTAATGAGATCTAGTTACAAAGTTCACCATTGATGATAAAACACAGAGAACCTCGCAACCTGATCATTTTCCGTATATTTTCCTGGATTTTCTGATCTTCGCGAATTTTGCCTCCAAACACCACATTTTCCATCAGAATCTAACTGCAGCGATCCATGCTCCAAAATTCATCAACCATGCAAAAACAGATGAAATAAAATAATTATGACCTCTCAATACGAAATATATCAATGAATAATAGTGAATTAAGACATAGAATAGTGATGCAAAATGGACGTATCAACTCCCCCCAAGCTTAGCCTTCACTTGTCCCCCAGCGAAACTGAGCTCAATAAACATGGCCTCAGGTTTATGGAGTGAAGAGTCGATAAAAGAATACAGAAAAGAAGCATCACATTCATCAAAAGCATAGATCATAATAGAAGACAACTCACTATTATGTAACTCAACTTGTAATAGTTAAAGGAAACACAATAAACATACATAAAGTGAATCATAATTGGTAATGGCAAACTTAGCTCTTGGTCAAAGAATACTTGATAATTTGCTAGAGTTCACAAATAGCTGGTTTTTCAATGATAGCTTTCAAAGTGGTAAACATCAAGATAAGAGCAATGTGCAAAACAAAGGAACATAAGAAACATGATTGAATAAATCATCACATGAATGAACGAAACATAACAACTCAAAATACTTGCTGAGATAGAAGGGAATAGGTTTACTGACTCAACTACAACGTAAAAGAAAGGCCCTTCAAAGAGGGAAGCAGGGATTGCAAGTCTCATGAAGAGCTCCCAAAAATTATGATACTTACTAGCTTTCAGCTCTCATTGCCCCTATCATAGGCATCTTTTGGTGGTTAAGGTTAAAGTGACACAACTAAGAGGATATGCTTGACAAGTTATAAGTTGAAATCTCATGCCCCTTACTTATGAGTACCGATCCTCATGCTACTCAACTTCAGTCACGAGCAAGCTCTTGTCATTGTAAATACATGCGTATCATTGAGAACCGCCAACGGGGTACCCCTTGCACATGACACAGGAGCTATCCCATAATCAAAATGACAAGGCAAGCAGACAGTGAGAATCTCAGCGATCTTTTTATTTGCTATTTTCATAGGTTTTTATTGAGGATGCTTCATAGAATGCTCACTATAGTTATGCTGCAAGTTTCCACCATGATTACTTCATGGCTTAGGCTAGCGGCCCAGGCGTTTCTCTAACACACATATAAACTCCATGATCTTACAAGGTCCACTTTTATTTCACACCGCCGGGATCCATAAGCAAAAGAACATGATATCAACTAGGTACAAGTACCAATGAAGTGTTGAAAGCGGTCCCCATGATACATGGTTCGGCTAACTTCAACTCATAAAGCGCAAGCATATACGCAACAAAGAAGGACCCAATGGTTCAAGTTTATTAAATGCAAGAAAGTAAAGTGTGCCATCAAGTTGGTGAGAGCTTTAATCACTAATTTTCACATAACAAGTTTAATTTGGGAGGTAGATAAAAAAAGAATTTACTTGGAATAGCAATAATGCTACTATGTAGGTATGGTGGACACAAATCGCAAAGGTTTTGGTTTAAAGGAGGTGGATGCACGAGAAGAATACCCTCTCAGTACAGGTTTTTGGCTAGCAAGGCTGGGTAGCAAGTATAAGAGTTGAAGGAAACAACCAAACATACAAGTGATAAAGACAAACATGCAATCTTCCTTGGAAGCACAAAAGATCTTAACTAGAGAATACTAGACTTATGAGCAAATCAAGAAAGAAAGATGATGAAATTATTTTTCTTTAGAGTACTCTATCTTTTTCATTCAACTCACAAAAATAGTGTTGCTACTGACCAAGCCAGGTTTGCCAAAACCAACTAAATTAACTCAATGACCCCAAAGTGATACCAATACTAACAACAAGATCAGCCATATAACCACGAATTGAAAACTAATATAAGCTATGCAAAAGAGTGGATGATAGAACTTTTCATTAATATTCCATAATGGCAACTCACACCAAGGGATACATATCTAACGAGAGAGGGGACACTTCTATAATGCAAACCATCCTACATAATAACTCCTCTATTCATGATATGACTCTACTAATAAGGTAAAAAGATAGAAGATAGTGATGTGATACCACGGCACTCCCCCAAGCTTGGAACAAACTAAGGGGATGCCAAACCTGATGACGAATTACTCCTTTGGTGGTGGTGGTATCCTCTCATCTTCATCCGTCTTCCAAGGTAAAGGCTTCCGATCAACAAAGGACATCGTGGTTTCCAACATCTTCGTCTTTGAGTTCAGTAGTCTCCTTTTGGTGCTCGGTGATGAGTTCGGAACAAATCTTATGGATGACATCCACTTCGCACTCTGCCATCTTCTTGTACCTAAAGACTTCTTGCTCCAGTGCTTCCATCCTGTCCTCCAGACTTCCTTCACCTTTAGGGCCTTGAACCTCTTTAATACGAACCTCCCCACCTTCGAGCAATAACTCCTTGGGATGAATCTTCAATTCTCTCATGTATGGGTTGATGATATCTTCCAAGGAATCTCCCTCGACTGATCCAGTGGAAGAAATTTTGGCTACAAATCTGGGATTCTACCTGGCAGAAACAGATCGAAACAAAAACATGACGAAAACATGATATACAAACCTTGGAAGATCCGAGGGGTTATATATTACGAAGTTTCATAACAAGAGGAAGGTACTGGGAGAAAACGAGTCGGGGGCGGAGTCCGAGGTGGACTCACCACCTGGTGGCGCGGCCAGGGGTGGGCCCGCGCCACAGGGTGGTGTGAGCCACCCTGGCTCCGTTTCCGTCCCCTTTTCGCTTTGTAGCTTTCCTTATTGACTGAAAACTGAAAATATAGTTGGATTGTATTTTCGTGGAACTTTTCTTACCAGAACTGTTACCTATTTGAAAACAGACTCTGCTGGTCTCTGAATTTGGTCCTCGATGAATTTCTCCGGAGTTATAACTTGAAAGGCATCAACATCTTCATTGTAAGAATCTCTAGCAATATAGTGTTTGAGTCGCTGTCCATTCACTACTTGTGTAGTATTATCTTTTAGAGAAGAAATTTTTATTGCTCCTGAACGGTATACTTCTTCAATGATGAAAGGTCCTTCCCATTTTGATAATAGCTTACCTGCAAAAAATCTGAGATGAGACCTATAAAATAGAACTTTCTCACCAACATGAAATTCTCTCTTAAGTATTCGCTTCTCATGCCATCTTTTAACTTTTTCCTTAAAGAGCCTAGCATTCTCATAGGCTTCACTCCTCCATTCATCTAAAGAACTTAAGTCAAATAATATTTTCTCACCAGCGAGCTTACAATATCTATTTACTTCTTTCATTGCCCAGTAAGCTTTGTGTTCTAATTCTAAGGGTAGGTGACAAGCTTTCCCATAAACCATTTTATAAGGAGACATTCCCATAGGATTTTTGTAAGCAGTTCTATAAGCCCATAAAGCATCATTCAACTTCTTAGCCCAGTTTTTTATAGACCTATTAACAGTCTTTTGCAAGATAGATTTAATTTCTCTATTTGATAACTCTACTTGCCCGCTAGTTTGGGGGTGATAAGCTGAAGCAATTATATGATTAACATCATATTTAGCAAGGGTCTTCCTAAAACCACCATGAATGAAATGAGAACCCCCATCAGTCATGATATACCTAGGCACCCCAAACTTAGGAAAGATAACATCCTTAAGCATTTTTAGAGAAGTCTCCCCGTCAGCACTCTTTGTAGGAATGGCTTCTACCCACTTAGTAACATAATCAACGGCAATAAGAATATGAGTGTAACCTTTCGAAGGAGCGAAAGGACCCATAAAGTCGAATCCCCAACAACCAAAAGGTTCAATAACTAGAGAGTAGTTCATAGGCATTTCATTGCGTCTAGAAATATTACCAACACGCTGACATTCATCACAAGATAAAACAAATTTTCTTGCATCTTTAAAAAGGGTAGGCCAGTAGAAACCTGATTGTAGTACCTTTTGTGCAGTTCTATCTCCTGCATGATGTCCTCCATAGGCACTACCATGATATTTACGCAATATATCCTTTTGTTCATATTCTGGAACACATCTTCGCATAATACCATCCACTCCTTCTTTGTATAAGTGTGGGTCATCCCAAAAATAATGCCTCAAATCACAGAAGAACTTTCTTCTTTGCTGAGCTGTAAAAGTTGGAGGCAAATACTTGGAGACAATAAAGTTAGCATAATCAGCATACCAAGGGCTTCCTCACGAGCTCACCCCTACTGCAGCTAACTGTTCATTTGGGAAACTATCATTAATAGGTATAGGGTCAAAAGAGATGTTTTACAAACGAGATAAATTGTTAGCTACAGGGTTTTCAGCACCCTTCCTATCTACTATATGTAGATCAAACTCTTGTAAAAGAAGTACCCATCTAATAAGCCTAGGCTTAGCGTCCTTCTTCGTCATAAGATATTTAATAGCAGCATGATCAGTATGAATGGTTACTTTTGAGTCCACAATATAGGGCCTAAACTTATCATAGGCAAAAACAACAGCTAGAAATTCCTTTTCAGTAGTGGCATAATTCCTTTGAGCAGCGTCTAAAGTCTTACTAGCATAATGGATAACGTTTAACTTTTTATCAATACGTTGCCCAAGGATAGCCCCTACAGAAAAATCACTAGCATCACACATTATTTCAAAGGGTAAACTCCAATCAGGTGGTTGAACAATAGGGGCTATAGTTAAAGCCTTCTTAAGAGTTTCAAAAGCTTCCCTACAATCATCATAAAAAACGAAGGGTACATCTTTTTGAAGAAGATTAGTGAGAGGTTTTGATATCCTAGAGAAGTCTTTAATAAACCTCCTATAGAAACCAGCATGACCAAGGATACTACGAATACCTTTGATGTCTCTTGGACATGGCATCTTCTCAATTGCCTCAATCTTAGCTCTATCAAATTCTATGCCTCTTTCAGAAACTTTATGCCCAAGAACAATCCCTTCATTAACCATGAAGTGAAATTTCTCCCAATTAAGAACAATATTAGTTTCTTCACATCTCTGCAAAACTTTTATCAATGTTGTGTAGACAATTATCAAAAGAAGTTCCATAGACAGAAAAGTCATCCATGAACACTTCTACAATTTCCTCACAAAAACCATGAAAGATAGCAGGAGCATTACATAAACCAAAAGGCATACGTCTATAAGCATAAGTTCCATAAGGACAAGTAAACGTAGTTTTTTCTTGATCTTGTTGTTTAACAGCAATTTGAGAGAAACCAGAATAACCATCAAGAAAACAAAAATGGGTCTTTTTAGACAACCTTTCCCACATTTGATCAATAAAATGAAGCGGGTAGTGATCTTTCTTAGTAACTTTATTGACTTTCCTAAAATCGATGCACATCCTATAGCCTACCACTATTCTTTGAGGAATAAGCTCATCATTATCATTAGGGACAACGGTAATACCTCCCTTTTTAGGAACACAATGAACAGGACTAACCCATTCACTATCAGCAATAGGGTAAATAATACCAGCATCAAGGAGTTTCAATACCTCATTCCTTACCACTTCCTTCATCTTAGGATTTAAACGTCGTTGGTGTTCCACTACTGGCTTCGCATATGGTTCTATGTTGATAGAGTGTTGACATATAGTGGGTGAAATCCCTTTTAAATCATCCAGAGTATAGCCCATAGCTCCTCGGTGTTTCTTCAAAACCTCCAACAGCCTTTCTTCTTCCTTTCCTGAAAGTTTAGAGCTAATAATAACAGGATATATCTTTTTGTCATCAATATAAGCATATTTAAGATCATCAGGGAGAGGTTTTAGATCGAAGACCGGATCCTTTTTAGGTGGCAACGTGGTACCCAAGTCTTCTACAGGCAAGTCATGCTTAAGCAACCTGGGTTGACGACGGAGGATGTCGTCAATCACATTCCTTTCTTCCATGAAGATCTCACTTTCGTGATCTTCCATAAATTGCTGCAAAGCATTGTTAGGAGCAAGAGACATATAAGCAAGTTGTTCAACTATAAAATCCTCATTATGGGTTTCCTCTTCACAAGGTTCTTTAGTAAATTTCAAAAAATTAAACTCATAAGATTCCCCATCAAACTTAGTCAAGATTCTCTCCCTCTTGCAATCAATAATAGCTCCACAAGTACTCAAGAAAGGTCTACCAAAAATGATAGGATAAGTTTTACTAGGAGCTGAACCAAGTACTAGAAAATCAGCAGGATACTTGATCTTACCACAAAGGACTTCCACGTCTCGTACGGAACCAATTGGAGAGATGGTCTCTCTATTAGCAAGGTGAATAACCACATCAATTCCTTCCAACTCGCAGGGACTAATTTCATGCATAATTTCTCTGTAAAGCTCATAAGGAATAGCACTAGAACTTGCACCAATATCACATAAACCATAATAGCTATGATCACCAATTCTAACAGAAAGCACAGGAACACTAGCCTTTTTAGTTCTATTAGGATGTGAAAAAATATTAGAAGCATCCTCACAGAAGACTATGTGCCCATCTTCTACGCTTTTAGTGACAAGGTCTTTCACAATTGCTACAACAGGTTCAATGTTTATTTGTTCATCATGTTTTACAGTTCTCTTTTCACTTTTAGTGATTACATTAGTTATCATAGGATGATCCTTTACCTTATCTGGGAAGGGAATCTTCTCGATATAAGGTTCAGGTAAGATATGATCTGTAACATCCTTGAATCGGCCCTATGCAGATTTCAACGCTTCCCGCCAAACCTGCATAGAAATGATTCAAGGACACCCACCAGGCACTTTCGTGCGGGTGGAAAACGAAGTAATACCATTACACAATAGTCCATGATTCCATGAGTCAAGAATACAGATATACAGTACAAGATCCAAATCACCTTGAAACCAATACAACGTCCAAGTACGGACAAGATGCAAATGGGGCTAAGAGCTCTGAAGAATAACCAATGGCGTCCATAACCCTGCCTAGGCCAAGCCGGAAGGGTAACCCTGCTAACGATGTCGATCACTAACCTGCTAAAACAAAAGGGGGTGCCGACAAAGGGCGAAGGAAAAAGGGGAGCATCAGTACTGAGGCCAGTACACGGCGAGGCTAGAATTCGGCGGCTCTCGCCTACATAGGTATGGTGGACAGAAGCGGCAGCGCAGCATGCACTAAACAATCTATAGAGTCTCGATTCAACTGTCGGCTATTAGAGAGGGATATGAAAGACCTATTCGGGACCAACCTGATACTAACACCAATCATACCCATCCTGGTATTCCCCCTCGAGACCAAACGAGGAAGTCATACCGAGGAACTCACACAGTTGGCAGTTTTATTCATTCCGTTATAGTTGCAACATTTACTAATCAGATATAGATAGCATGAGTCATCTTGGTAGCATAAGTAGTGGGCAGTTTTAGTTAACCATTCAGTTGTAGTTGCAGTACTTACTAGTCAGATACAATTAGCATGTGACATCCCAAACCCAGCAGTTGTTGGCACTTTTATTTCATTCCATTGGAATTGTGATACTTACTAGGCAGGTATAACAAAACAACCCAGATCCAGCAGTTGTTGGCATTTTTAATATCCATTCCGTTATAGTTGAATCTGATTACTAGTCATATATTAAGTCAAGTTTATAGCACTACTTTAGTTATGCTCGTCTATGATCGAGATACTGTGCTCCAAGTCGTCCATAACCGCGGACACGGCTTTCAGAAAGTTTTACCCTGCAGGGGTGCACAAATAGCAACACACACTCGATCAACCTCGGAAAAACCAACTCAAAACCCAACGAGGCTTTCACGACAAAGCAATCACAGGATTCATAAATATTTCAGGGGGCCACCCCACTAAGCTACCCGCAACGAAGTTGGCCGGCTCTGGAACGGACCCAGGGTTTGTGTCAATGGCTGTAAACGACTGGGAACCCGAAAGTGTGACTGGGCTTGTCGATACCACGAAAACATTCCACGATCCAAAACAGTACAGGTGCTCCACGCACAATCTTAAATAAAGCAGTAAAGCATGGCATAAGTACAGAATAGTAATAAAGCCCCAAACTACTTGTGGCCCCAAGAAATAGAAATGAATCAAGCTCTGGCTCAGGGGGGGTCCATAAGGCCTCCCGGATGTGGATAGTGCGAAAAATTAAGGAACATGTATCAAGTACTCGGGGTCCTACGGGACACAAGTGAGCGTGGAAGAACCAAATAACATCTATTGCCCACTGACGCCTCTGCATTAGTTATATCTAGCATTTTAATAGTTGTATTTAATGTCATGATGAACTCCACCATAAACATCTGCCAGCATTCAAATGAGTGTGGTACTCGACAACACAAGATCGCACCTGAGCAAGCAACTACGACTCGCAAGGCCAGCTATCTACCAAACAATAGGTAATAGGAGGTGTCCAAGGCAATATAGAGGCTGTCGTCGGTTTGAGGACAAGTACGCCATGAGGGGGTCCTCGAGGCGTGCGGGAGAGAGGGGTGTGAGACGTACGGTGTTCCGGGACGATGAGCACACAAGTTTACCCAGGTTCGAATCCACCGGCTTTGGATAGACCCTACTCCTGCTAGCAATCCAGTAGCCGGAATATGGGTTACAAAGGTTTCGCCTATGCGAGTTGAGATTGTAGACTATTGAGGTGTGCCCTAAAGGCTCTCCCTAGGATGGCTTATATAGATATCTGGCCTAGGGTTTACTGGAGAGATCAATCCGGCTACGACTAAGAGTTGGTTACAGAGTACATCTTGAAGTACAAGTAACATTATGGGCCTAAGTCGGTAAGTCTTCTGGGCCTTCCTGTAGTCGGATTGGACTCCGTCTTCTCTCCCTAACTAGGCCGCCCATGAAGCAAAGCTCTAACCCGAAGTGGGCCACCCTGTTCAGTGAGGATCTGTGAGGATACCCAGAAAGTATATCCCCAATAGTAGCCCCCGGAGGCCTCCAAGATCCAAAGTCGGATTTTATCATCGTCCAGCTTGATCTTCGGCTTGCAGAATCTTGAAGGGTTCCTGAAACTTTACAACAAAAAATACGATCCGGGTCTTAAAAGTAAGTCGGACCTTTCAATTAGTTACTCGGATTTTCCAGCTCGCTTTTAAACTAAGCCGGAACTTGGTCTCTAACGCCACCTGACACAAGCATGGTCAAGTCACATCATCTAACAGACGTTCCGTCAGCACGACCGTTGGTGGGTCCATGGTTCACGGAACCGAGGCGCCGTTTCAATGCGTGCGAGGAAATCGAGGCGACGCAATCATCACGCGGGCCCTTCCCAGTTCTTTCCACGATGCGTGGCAGTTACACTGTAGCGTTTGCACGAATCTTGGCGCAGGTAGGTGGATATAAGGGGTTTAGATTCCTTCTTCTCCTCTCCACCAGCCCTTCGCCGTTCCTTTCTTCCCAATCCTCCAGCGCGCCCAGAGCCTTTTCGTCCTCCTTCCACAGAGCTCCTAGCGCCGCCACTTTAAGGTCACCTTTTCCACCGGAGAGAAAATGGCTTCATCTGCTTCTTCCTCTCTAGCGGCGGCGGCGCGGCGTCGGCGGATGCAGCTGCGGACAAGGAGAGCTTCTGGGGAATCTGGATCCCCTACGCCCTCGACGAGGACGGCCTCAAACACGTGGAGAAGGAGGGGCTTCTCACCGCCGGCAACTGGCGGAGCGGTTCCGGCGAAACCGTCCCCAATCCGCATGAGGGCGAGCGCGTCCACTTCGGCACCCATCTGGACCGAGGTTTGTCCTTTCCTCCCTCGGAGTTCTTCTCCGAGGTGATTGATCACTACGGAGTTCAACTCCATAATCTTCCTCCCAACTCTCTTCTAGAGATGAGCGCGTATGCTGTGCTTTGCGAGGGCTTTCTCGACATTAGGCCGAGTTTTCTTCTATTCCGGTACTATTTTCATGTCCGGAGAAATTCCATTACTGCCGGTGTTCCTTACATCACCGGTACCATTAGTTTTTCTGTTAGACGAGACCGGGCATATCCCAAAATTTCTGCCAGTGACTCGGTCAAACAATGGCCAGCCACTTTTTTCTATCATAGGGATATTCCGGCTCCCGGCAAAGCTACTGCTTTGCCGGCTTTTGTCGACGGAGCCGCCACAACCCAGCCTTCTTGGGATGAGGCCGCTATGGCTCTCACCGATGATCTGATCCTCGCTAAGAGGCGGATCGAATATCTCATCAAGCACAAGGGTCTGAAAGGATCCGACTTAGTCCAGTGCTGGGTCTCACATCGGATCCAGCCACTTCAGTACCACGGGGATAGACTGATGCATTCCATCACATCTTCCAAAAAAGACTCTCTCCGCATCAGCCCCAAATCCTACACCATCCAAGGTTACATAAGCCAGATCAAGTGGCTGATCAAGGAGCGGATCGAGAGGAAAATTCCGGAGATTTCTCTGGATATGCACACGGCAGAAAACCCCGTGGTAGCGGTAAGCTTCCATCAGTACACCTTTTAAGTGTTTCAATCTTTAAGTTATATATTGCAGTGCTGATATGTTTTCTTGTTTTTAGCTTGCTGATCTCCCTGATTTGGAGCTTGCTCCACTCGAAGGATATCCTCCTGAGTTTTCTCAGGAGACTGAAGTGGTCCCATTGCCGGACCTTGCGCTCAAGAAGCACAAAGCTCTGACAGTGGATGTTGGCACAAATGAAGTGCCCGTTATGAAGAGGTAACTTTCATTCACAATTTCCGCCTTTGTACCTTTCTCGAATTTCTTTCTGAGATGTAATGTTTCCGACTTTACTACATTCTCAGAGCAAAGACTCTCATCAAGGGTAAGGGGAAGGGGATTCCTGCGAAGCCCCTGCGACAGACGAAGCTTACCATAGCTTCCCCTGCCACGGCTCCTCCGACTCCTGCCCCTCAACCTTCTGCAACACCGGCGATTACTCCTCTGATTGTTGCAGAAGATCCAGCTCCTTCAACGGCGCCTGTGATCCTTGGATCGCACACTAACGTCACCGTGGGTGCGTCAGATCAAGATAAGGGTGAACCCTCTTCGGGTAATGATCCCTCAGCTAAAGTCTTCACCGACAATCTCCTCAACAACCTTGGACTTGCCAAATTTGGCTTATCCTGGAAATCTGCAGAGGAGATCCAGCGGCTGGCCAGGCAAGTCCTGGACAAAAGCCATCTATCCCCCGAAGAGGAAGCGCAAGAAGCAGAGGACGTCAAGTTCTCTGACCTTCTCGCTCAAGTCCACCTTCGCGACGAGAGGATCAGGACTGGCGAGCTTCCAACAGCCCCAGTAATTCCTCTTACTCTCGCCGAGAAGGTGACAGCTGAGGTGAACGCGGGGTTAGACAAACTCACCCGTGAGCAATATGTAAGTCGGAATTCCAACTCTTGTTTTTTACCTTATGTTATATCATATCCTCTAGCCCCCAAGCATGAAGTAGGATATAGAAATCCGGGTTTATGCTTTCATTAGGATGCCAAAGAACAAACTAGTGTAGCCCCCAAGGCTCGTGCTGATATTTAGCAAAAAATATTAGCCCGAGTCTTAAGTAGCTTTCTGACTTTGGGTATTCTGACTTACAGAAAGTATGTTCCTATAACCAGGAATAATTAACCACTGTCTGTGATAAGCGGAGAGATATGAAAGCTCTTCGGCTTCAAAATGCTGAGCTCAAGTTAGCCAAGGATGAAGCCGAAGGTAAACATTCCGAGATTCAAACCTTGTTTTTTGCTTTTTTCAATGTCGAATTTTTCTGAACTGTTGTTCTTTTTTGACTTACAGCGTTGGTGAAACAATCCATCGCTATGATTGAAGAGGCCGAGAACCTCAAGACCCTAATGGTGGAGAACAAGGGACTTCGCCAAGAGCTGGATAAGCTCAAGGCGGATCATGAAAGGAGCATACCTCAAGTCCTTGAGTCCTCCTCCATGGCCACTGAAGAGCGCGATCTCAAGATTGCCGCTCAAGATAAAGTTATCTCGGACCTCAAGAATGAGCTTGGCCGAGAGAAAGATCTCTCCGAAGCGCTCCGGGCTGAACTCTAGAGTCTCCGGGAGGAGAAGGCCAAGATTGACGACGTCATTCTTGGTATGTTCCATCTATCTGACTTATGATTTCTTCGACTTTCATCAATGTCGGCTTTTCTTATTTTTGTTTTGTGTATAGGTCCTCTGAACTTGACGGACTCCTCCTCATCCGAGCCCCGCACTCACCGACTTACCCAAGTCGGTGATCTTCTTCATGACTAGCGCCAGTCCCTTGAGGACATTGACGAGTCTCTCAGGATTCCGGACATGCCAAGCATGTCGGACTTCCAGGTGCGGGAGAAGGCAAGGAGATGCCACAGCTCGTTCAGGACTAGAACATGTCCTATGCGTGAACTGCCGCGTAGAACGCTCTTACCATGGTCACGAGCCACCATGGAAACATGGAGATATGGCAAGTGACCAGAGGGTACTGCAAGGTAGACGAAGACGATCAGGAGCAAGATCTTCAAGCCATCATGCACTCCTGTGCCGGATATGGGTGCCACATAGCTGATCTGACCAGCTACGAGATGCCCTTCTTCACCCATGTGGATACTCCGCCACCTCCTCCAGAAGATGCCGAAGAAGCTTCCAACGATGAACGGACCACCTCAGATCCGGACATCTCGGAACGATATCAGGGCGGAGTAACCAGCGATCCGACAGTTCCTTCATCTCCTCCTGCATCATAGATCAGAAAACTATGTATTATTCTGGAAAGACATGATGCGTTTTGTAAATATTAAGTACTATGACTTTTGCTAGTGCTAAGTTTTTTATCTATTCAGCACTTTTGTCTTAGATTATTTGCGTGCCTGAAATGTTTTCATAAGCACTTAGAATTTTCCGCCTCTACTTATCGTTTATCTGGTTTTCCGCTTCGTCCGTTTCGTGAGCCGGCTAAACCTTCAGCCGGAAACTTTGCCGAGCAACGGAGCTCAATTGCTAAACCAGTTTAAACTCGGAAACAAATCCGGCTTCCAATACCAACAATTCACTACTCGGAAGATACCCGCATCCAGCAATCAGACAAATAACCCAAGTAAAGACTAGATTTTTTTAGAGTTATACCCGAAGGTAGCAGTTTTAGAATCGGAAATCTAAACCAGAACGAACATGAGTATAAAGTACTTTCAAGCATTCTGGGATTTTCGACTATGACATGATCATTAGGAAATAAGATGGCAAAAACTTCTCAGGAAAACTTTGAGGTAACCAAAACTTTTATTTCACACAGAACATGTACATGTGTATGATTACAAAGAAGGATAAACTAAGAATAAAAGGGACGTAGCTGAGCAATATTCCACGGTCTGTCTAATTCATCCGGATTTGTACTGCCTCTAGCTCTCTTTCTCTTCTTAGTAGCAGGTCTTTCTTTGACTGGCCTCATGTCAGTTAAGTAGTACGACCCATTGTGCAATACTCGACTAACTAAAAGGGGCCCTTCCCATATTGGGGAAAGTTTGTGCTTTCTTTGTTGCACAAGACGGAGAACCAAATCACCTTTATTGAAAGATCTAGTTCGGACTCTCTGGCTATGATACTTGCGTAACTTCTATTGGTAGGCTGTAGATCTCATTTCAGCAACGACGCGAACTTCTTCGCCTAAGTCGAGATCATTTTGTCGAGAAATCTCGGCATCCTCTTCGATATACGCGGCCACTCTAGGAGAAGTATGAATCAAATCACTAGGAAGAACTACTTCTGCGCCATAGACCAAGAAGAAAGGTGTATATCCTGTTGACCTGTTCGGAGTTGTTCGTAAACTCCAAATTACAGAGGGTAGTTCCTCTGCCCAACCCCCCGCAGCACGTCTCAGTGGTGCTTCGAGTCTTGGTTTCAAGCCTTGTAGAATTAAACCATTTTCCCTTTCGACTTGTCCGTTAGCCTGTGGATGTGCGACTGACGCAATGTCAAGCCGGATATTTTGCTCGTCGCAGAATTCAGCCAACTCTCCCATGGAAAAATTACTTCCGTTGTCCGTGATAATGCTATGCGGATAACCATACCGGATGATAACATTCTCGACAAATCTTTTGGCTATTGCTCCATCACAACTAGTCACAGGTTTAGCCTCGATCCATTTCGTGAATTTATCCACCATCACTAAGAGATGAGTAAATCCACTTGGAGCTTGTTTAAAAGGTCCTACCATATCAAGCCCCCCAGACCGCAAAAGGCCATGTTATAGGTATTGTTCGCAGCTGATCAGCCAGAACATGAGCTTGCTTGGTGTACTTTTGGCAGCCTTTGCATGTCTTGACTAATCGTTCGGCATCTGCCTAAGCTGTAAGCCAGAAAAAACCATGTCGAAAAGCTTTTGCCACTAAAGATTTGGCTGCAGCGTGGTGACCACACTCGCCTTCGTGGATTTCTCTTAAGATTTCCACTCCTTCTTCCGGAGATACACAGCGCTAAAAACCCCAGAAATACTCCGTTTATGGAGCTCACCTTTAACAATAGTATAGGATTTTGCTCGTCGGATAATCTGCCGGCTTAGCACCTCGTCTTCGGGTAATTTGCCATCTACCAAGTAATCAAGGTAGGGTTGAGTCTAGCTGGGAATTACAGCCAGAACTGCTATTAAAGGTGAGTCGGATTTGGTCGGATATTCCTCATCTACTCCCTTTATCGAGGGAACTTCGAGGTGCTCTAAAAATGCGCCATCCGGAACCTCTTTCCGCACAGAGCCTATTCGAGATAGTGCATCTGCTTCCTCGTTTTCTGCTCGAGGGATGTCTTGAACTTCAAACCACTCGAACGATTTAGATAGATCATCCATGACAACTTTATATGCTGCCATGTGCTTATTTGCATTACAAATATCCGAGACTTGCTGAGCAACAAGATCCGAATCTCCGTAACACATCAGACGTCGGATGCCAATATCCTTAGCAATCCGGATTCCATGCAGCAGTGCTTCATATTCGGCAATGTTGTTTGTCGCTGTGAAGTGGATCTGAAACATGTATAAAAGTTTATCTCCTTGGGGTGATTTGAGCACCACGCCAGCCCCCGATCCCCCTCGAGCCTTAGACCCATCGAAAAAGAGGGTCCAATATTCCGACTCAGGGAGGACCATGTTCTCCTTGGTCTTTGTCCAATCAGCGACAAAGTCGGCAAGGATCTGGGATTTGATTGGTGTCTGGGGTTTGTACTCAATATCGAAAGCTGCAAGCTCTATACCCCATTTGGCGACGCGCCCTGTGGCATCGCTATTGTTAATTATATCTCTCATGGGAGCTTTGCTCACCACGGTAATTGGATGCTCCTAAAAATAGTGTCGTAGCTTACGAGATGCTAGAAAAACACCATAAGCCAACTTTTAATAGCGCGGATATTGCTGTTTTGATTCTGTTAGGACCTCGCTGACAAAGTATGTCGGACGCTGCACCAGGTGCTCCTGATTTTCTTCTGGTCTCTCCACCACCATAACTATACTGACAACCCTTTTGTCGCAGCAATGTAAAGCAACATCAGTTCCTGAGGTTCTGGCGCTGCCAGGATAGGAGCAGACGAGAGTACTTTCTTCAGGTCTTGTAATGCAGCTTCAGCTTCGTCAGTCCAGACAAAATCCTTAGTCTTCTTCAGGAGTTTGTATAATGGTGTGGCTCTTTCACCAAGCCGGCTTACAAATCAACTGGCCACAACAATGCAGTCAGTTAATCTTTGTACGTCCTTCAGGCGAGTTGGCCTGGAAATATTGAGAATAGCCTTGATCTTGTCACGGTTCACCTCTATGCCTCGTTGAGACACGATAAAACCTAACAATTTCCCGACTGGTATTCCAAAGAAGCATTTCTTCGGGTTAAGCATGATGTTGTATTTTCGTAAATTGGGGAACGTCTCCTCTAATTCGGAAATCAATGTTTCCTTCTTTTTGGACATGACCGCGATATCATCCACGTATGCATGTACATTGCGTCCAAGTTGATCATGGAGGCAACGCTGCATCGTGCGCTGGTACGTAGCTCCTGCGTTCTTCAGCCCAAAGGGCATCGTAACATAACAGAAGGTTCCGAAAGGGGTTATGAATGAAGTCTTGATTTTGTCAGATTCCTTCATCCGGATTTGGTGATAACCGGAATATGCGTCGACAAAATAGAGGAGTTCCGAGCCTGCCGTAGAGTCGATAACTTGATCAATTCTAGGCAGAGCGAACGGATCTTTTGGACAAGCCTTGTTCAAGGCAGTATAATCAACACACATCCTTAAATCAGTGGTGTCCTTTTTAGGGACCATTACAGGGTTGGATGACCTCTTCTATGAATCCGGCTAACTCGAGCCGCGCTAGTTCCTTAGCTATTGCCTTACGCTTTTCATCGCCAAACCGTCGTAAGGACTATTTGACGGGTTTAGCGTTCGGGTTTACATTTAGAGAGTGCTCGGCAAGTTCCCTAGGTACTCCGGTCATGTCAGATGGCTGCCATGCGAAGATATCTTGATTTGCTCGGAGGAACTTGACGAGCACGCTTTCCTATGCGCTACTTAGGCCTACGCCTATCTGGGTCACCTTGGAGGGGTCATCATCCTTCAACGGCGTCGTCTTCGTCTCTTCTGATGCCTTGAACTCTGGATTTGGCTTTGTCACCTCTTTCTTTGTTGCGGGCATCTCGGACGGATCTATGCTCTTCTTGATCTCCTGGTACTCCTAGGCGTGCAGCACGGCTTCGGCAAAGGCGGCATTTCCATCCTTGCACTCTCGCGCATTCTTCGGGTTTCCCCTGATGGTGATCACGCCGTTGGGACCTGGAATTTTCATCATATTGTAAATGTAACACGGACGAGCCATAAAAGCCCAGTAAGCCGGACGTCCGAATATAGCGTGGTATGCACTCTTGAACATTGGCTGTGGCTGCGGTGCCTTGGAGCCGGACTTCGGCTTCTGCCACCACCTCCTCCGCCATGTCGTCCTCCTTGACCTCCTTGGGGGCCTTTGTGATAACTGTGCTGTGGAGAGGGTGGTGCAGCTGGGTTGTTTCCGGCTGATCGCCGGCCTCCGTCTGGAGCGTCATTATTCCGGTTTTGGGGAGGTTCTTGACTATGATGAGCCCCCTGCCGGTTTGTGCCAGCGTGGTTTCCGTCGTTCCTTCGTCCATCGTTCCCACCATGGTGAGGCTCAGCCGGACGGTTTTCATGTCTAGGAGGTGGCATTTTCTGATGATCCTCCTCCCGACGTTTCTCTTTATCTTCTCCTTTTTGGGGAGGATTCCTCGGAATCCGTGCAGCGATCGCGTCTTTCTCGGCTGCTGGAGCGACGTTTCTCTAGTTATGTGTAGTTCTGCGGTGCTATCCTGACGATCCGATTCTTGAATAATTGTCTTCCCTGCGTTCGGGGTGACGATGCTGCGCCCGATCGTAGTGGGATCTTACGTCAGCCCGTGCCGGATCTATGCGACATTGGTCGGAATCCGAGACCAGCTTTTGACTTCTAGACAGGGTGACCTTTTGCTGCTCCAGTCCCTTATTGAGTAGCTTGATACCCAAACGTATCTCCTCTGGTCCTGGATTAGCCGATAGAATTTCGCGAGCTGCCACGGTATTTTGCACTAGTGTTGGGTAAACCCAATCTCCATTGCTGTCCTTCCGTGGCTTTCCCATCTCATCTCCAAAAAGGACGGCACGGACACGTGGGAATTGGTTGTCATCTATGTGACGCTTCCGTGTCTTCTGATGTAGACGGGACATATACTCCTTGTTTGACATGCGCTTCTTCTCCACCTCGATGTTTTTGGCTTCATTAAGGAGTTGTTGACGACGTGCTTCTAGGGCTTGGGCCCTTTCGTCCAGCTCATCTGTAGTAAGTTCTATAGCTGTAGGGATAGGTGTGGTTAATGCGGCATCGATGAGTTTACGCGCACCTTCAGTGATCACGTGTCCATGCACCAATGCTTCTTTTTTCGGCTCGTTTGGGATAAGTGCTCCATCCGAGTCTTCCTCGTATTCCTCGGCAATCACCTCCTCTGCTAGAGGGTCTTTTTCCGGGGTTTTGTTCTTCTTGTTCCTCTTCTTTGCCTTCTTGGCAGCGCCGGTAGCAAAGACGGCATTGGGTCCATTTCCCGGAGTCAAGCTCTGATTGGTACTTTCGGACATCTAGACTTTGGGATTGTCTCCGACTTCCATATCATCCTGTGTTTTGAGTGTTCCCCGGATCCTTCGTCCATGGCTTCTCCATCTTCTGTAGCTTTGGAGTTGTACTCCTCGTCATATTCCGTGGAGAACTTTTGGAAATCTGCCGACGTCATGGATTCATCCGAGGATGCGGGAACGTCGGCGTTTGTTCCAATTGCCTCCAGCACCGAGTCGGTGTTTTCTCCAGCATCAGTAGAGCCGGATCCGGATCCAACATATCTGACGAAGTGTGATGCGTGCTTCCTGAGGTACCTGCGGCTTTCGCGATCAGCCATATCGAAACTTTTAACGGTTTCGAGGATTGCATCTGCGCTAGCACCTTGCAGTATCATACATCTTAGTGTGTACCTGAGGAAAGGCCTGTCTGTCCTGACATCGTCAGAGTCGGAATCAGTGTCGTTGATGTGTTCCTCCTGGATTTCGACTTCCATGGGTGGGTCGATCTGGGATCAGGCTTCTCCAAGGAGATCCACTCCAGATTCGACTTGGACCGTGAGGTCTTCTTCAGGCTTGGATTTCTCCACTATCTCCGCAACTGGTGCGGGCTGGGTGGGATTAGGGTTTTTTGAGATCCAGAACTCGGCCGCCTCCGCAGACAAAGGGGACCCAGAAGATTCTTTTGCCTCTATCATCACCGCTGGGGTGGGTTGGGCAGGTTCAGCGAAACCGATGTAAACATCGATCTCGCCAAAAGACATGATAGTATAGGCAGTCACGGTCTCCCTAGCCGGAATCCAAGTCTCGTCGAGAACGATGAGAGGGACATCGCTGGCGTAGAGGATGTGACCGACGACGATGGTCTCACCGATTCCGATTCTTGCAGATTCCGCTCGGAACGCAGATCCGAAGCTCACTTGCCCCACGGTGGGCGCCAACTGTCGTCGGTTTGAGGACAAGTACGCCATGAGGGGGTCCTCGAGGCGTGCGGGAGAGAGGGGTGTGAGACGTACGGTGTTCCAGGACGGTGAGCACACAAGTTTACCCAGGTTCGAATCCACCGGCTTTGGACGGACCCTACTCCTGCTAGTAATCCAGTAATACGGCAGAGCCAAAATATGGGTTACAAAGGTTTCGCCTGTGCGAGTTGAGATTGTAGACTATTGAGGTGTGCCCTAAAGGCTCTCCCTAGGACGACTTATATAGATATCCGGCCTAGGGTTTACAAGAGAGATCAATCCGGCTACGACTAAGAGTTGGTTACAGAGTACATCTTGAACTACAAGTAACATTATGGGCCTAAGTCGGTAAGTCTTCTAGGCCTTCTCGTAGTCGGATTGGACTCCGTCTTCTCTCCCTAACTGGGTCGCCCGTGAAGCAAAGCTCTAACCCGAAGTGGGCCACCCTGGTCAGTGAGGATCTATGAGGATACCCGGAAAGTATATCCCCAACAGAGGCTGCACGGGATATATCTGGTACGGAACACTAAAGCATCGAGACACAGATAGCAATAGATCAACGGGAGGAAATAAAGACTATAAATGGAAAATAGGTAGAAGGGGGAGAGATGCTCGCCTAGGAAACACTGCCGACGGATCATATCCGGAGAACTTGTCGGTACTCGCATCAACTCATCGGCCTAATCCGTGAAGAAGCAAACACTAGAAGAAACACCAGATGCAATATTTAATACTATGGCAGAAGATCCGGCATGCTTATGATATGATGCATGGTATGGCAAAGATGCGATGTAACTAGGCAAAATTAAGCGGAACCGGGGTCCTGACAATTAATTATATGGTTCAACTTATTTATCTGCCCCGCAAATTAAATGTTGGATTAGCAAGACAAAACAGGGCATCGGTTCGCTATAAAAATTTAAATGGAGTCCGGAATAAGACAACAATATCCCGCATATAGACTCCATATTTAATCATGCAGTGAATCGGCATAATGTCCCCAACCCACAGACAGACATGCATGCGTGAATAATTAATATGCGACAGTTGATAATATCATATTATAGAAAATAGGGGCTTAGGGTCACACATCTGGGTTCGGAAGATCTTGGATTCAAGGGGTTCGGGGCTGGGTCTCAGGGTTTGACGGGGGAACGGGGTCGACGGGATCGTTCTCAACAACGGAAGGAGAGCTTGGTGTTTCGGGAAGAAGGACTTGGTTTGGCGTCAGGGGGCGCATCGGATTCGCCCTGGTCGGTGTCAATCTTGTCGTTGCGAAGATCTTGTCGGGTCCGTGTATTGGGACGGTCTTGGCGTTCGGGATGAAGAACTTGGCATTCCGGTGGCCATCTTGGCGGTCTTTGGATCCATGTCTTGGCATCCGTGTAGATCTTGACGCCGGTGACGAAGAACTCGGGTTCAGAAAGGAGGTCTTGGCGTTCCGGTGGATCGGTCCTCGGGGTTGAAGAACTTGGTGCGCCAGGGTTCGGTCTTCGGCAGGATCGGTTTTCAAACTCCGGGATCAGTCTTCGGGGTTCGGATCTGGGAACAGGGTCTTCAGGGTCTCGACCATCGGAAGTTCTTGATGTTCTGGGAAGGAGAACTTGGTTCAGCATCGGCGGTCGAGGGTGACTTGTTCGGTGCCGGTGTCGATCTTGCTTAACGGGGTTGCTACTCGCATTACTTGACATCACCACACCAACTTCGCATGGTTGCCCCTGTGTCCTCGGCACTGCACGCAGCATGGAGATCTTGGGACTTGGTGTGTGTACCGAAACATGTCTCCTCGACTCGGTTTTGGGCAGCACCAGGGATATATACAAAATAGGAAACAGAGTATGCAGATAGGCCCGAATATTGGAGACCAAGAACACGGCACGGAGACGGTCGGTGACGCTGCTGGGACGCGCGTGCTGCGGCAGATGCTGGCATCGGCGGAGGGCCGTAGCAGGGTGGGGCGCAAGGGACGACGGGATGGAGGAAGCGCGGCCAGAGGTGGCGGCGCTCGCGGGAAGGCGCGACCGGTGTAGGGGATGATGCCCACAGGGGCACCGCTGCAGAGGGGAGAGGACGGTGGCAAGGAGGCGCTGGAGGCGGGACCTGGCGGCGGGGAAGGGTAGCCCGGGAGCGGCTGGGGCAACGGCACGGCGCTGGCCTAGAAGGAGAGGGGGCGCCACGGTGGAGGAGCTTGGGCGGCGGTGGCAGAGGCGGGGGACCGCGCCGACGGAGGCGAGGCCGTGGCCGGAGGGATGCGGGGAAGGGCGCAAGGCGGTGGGAGGTCGGGTCCGGCCACTGGAGAGGAACGCGCGGGAGGAGCAAAAACGGCTGCGGGGGTCACTGGATTGGTGGAGGAGGCCGCGGTGCTGGCCGGGAGGCAGAGGGAGCGTGGTCGGCGGCGGCTCTACACGAGGTCGCGGCGATGCGGGGCTAGCCCGAGGAAGGAGAGAGAGGGAGTGGGTGGGGGAACGTGCGGGAGGCCCAGGGGGTGGGGCCAGGAGATAGGGAGGTGGTCGGCAGGGTGTAGGCCAAGCGGGTGGGTTGGTCGGTCAGGCGAGGGTGGGGGTTGGCCAGGGTGACGGTGTGGAGGCTGGTGGGCGGGAGAGAGCTGGGGAGCTGCGCCCAGGTGGCGGCGGGGTGTGAGGGGAGCGGGCCAGTCGGGGGAGGTGGCGAGCATTGATTGGGTGGGGTGAGGTGGAGGGGTGGGAGATGGAGACAGGAGGGGCAGCGGCTATGCGTGCGTGGGATGGAGGGAGCTGGTGAGGGGGTTAGGTGGCTGGGAGAGAGCTAGGTTAGGGTAGGTTTAGCTAGGGTATTTTAGACTAGGGTTTGGAGGTGGCCGGCTGGGCTTTTGGGCCTGGCTGGCTCCCTCCCAAAACTAATGTAGACTTTTATTTTAATTTAAAATAGACTTTTGTAAATAGTTTTTAGACAAATAAAAGACCCGAAAAAGACCGGAGTTTTGATTTGAAATTAAGACGAAGATATTTGGAAGACAAAGATAGGCTTTTAGAAAATAGTTTTAGACAAAACATATGCATGATGATGTCATGATGATGCGAACATGCAAACAACATGCGATTTTCTAGTAGTGGTTTTAGCGGGGCGCCACATGATCAATAATGCAACACTCAGTGCTCCCAACAGGAGCACGGTCAACAATATCTTTATAAGGTGCATGGTACTTATTCCATCCCCTTTTTGAAATTTCAATATAAGAAGCAAAAACTCTAAAGCAATTCGTAATAACTTGCAAATCAAGACCATAAGCATTACTAATATTTTGAAAGTCATCCGTTCCCATAAAAGATTCAATGCATTCATAATCATAATTTATACCTGACTTTCTACCTTTGTCATTCTCCCAAGCTTCAGCATTGTCTTGAATACGATCTAGAAGGTCCCATTTAGCTTCTTCTTCCATGCGAGTGAATGATCCAGCACAAGAAGCATCCAATAAATCTTTATCATGTAGAGGGAGTCTTGCATAAAAGTTATTGATAATAATATTGTTGGGGAGCTCATGAATGGGACATTTGAGCATTAGTAACTTCAATCTCCCCCAAGCTTGAGTTGTACTCTCTCCATCATGAGGCCAAAAGTTGTACATTTGATTCCGATCTTTATGAATCTCACTAGGAGGATAAAACTTTGAATAAAAGAGAGGCACTATTTCCTCCCATTCTAGAGCTTGACCATTCTTCAGCAGCTTATACCATTCCTCAGCTCTTCCTTTCAATGATAATGAGAATAACTTCTTCTTAACTTGATCTGTAGTAATACCTGCACGCTTGAACAACCCGCATAATTCATGTATAAAGAGTAAATGATCACCGGGATGAACACTTCCATCCCCAACATAGTAGTTATCCATAACACGATCAATAATTCTTGTAGGTATTTTGAAAACATCATTCTCAGCAGGTGGTGGCTTATCTACTACCTTAGCAGTGGTAGTACCATTACCAAATAAGAAACTCATCGAATTATCCATAACGAAAATAAAGCAACTAGCAGAAGTAAACAATACTCACAGTAGATGTTTGCTTTACCAGTTCCACTCTCCAATAGCGCTTCACTCCCCGGCAACGGCGCCAGAAAATAGACTTGATGACCCACAAGTATAGGGGGTGTATCATAGTATTTTCGATAAGTAAGAGTGTCGAACCCAACGAGGAGCAGAAGGTGCTGGCTAGTGGTATGGATCAAGAATTCTCTGCAAATACTTAACAAACGGATTTTTAGGGGTTTTCGATAAAGCAAGCAAACAAAGTACGAGTAAATAAAAGACAGTAGGAATAAATGCAGCAAGTGGCCCAATCCTTTATGCAGCAAAGGACAAGTCGGTTGTATTACTTAAGATGACCAAACGTTCTCGAGGACACATGGGAAGACTGTCAAGTGCTTTCGCTTCATATAGTTGATTAATCTTCTTTAGCTTGCTAAGTGTTGTGTGGGTGAACCTATGCTAATGTGCCGCCCCATCCAAGACTAATACATACTTGTGATTATACCCCTTGCAAACATCCGTAAGTACAAGAAAGTAATTAAGGTAGAAACCTAACCATAGCTTTAAACTCTAAGACCCTTACGTCCCTTGTGCAATGGTTTCCTAACGGGGGTTCAGGTTTCTGTCACTCCGGCAACCCCTACGATTAGTAGTCAAATACACAATGCATTCCCCTAGGCCCATATAGGTGAAGTGTCATGTAGTCGACGTTCACATGACACCACTAGAAGAAGTACACCACAACTTAAATAACAATCTATTGAATCTTTCTCAACGCAACTCCACTACTAACAACAAGACTTCTCCCATGTCCTCAAGAACAAAATGAACTACTCACAAGACATCATATGGATCATGATCAGAGATGGAATAATGATGTATAACAATCTGAACATAAACAATAATTCAATGTTCACTCAATAGCATCAACTACAAAGAGTAATCGACACCGAGAAAGTTTCCCCTATGAACTATGCAAGATTCAACGCAATTGTTACAGCAATATGGAGATGGTGATGAGGGTGATGATGGTGGTGATGATGATGATGATCTCGATGAAGTCTAGCTTGATGGTGGTGTTGATGGCGACGATCTCCCCTCTCTAGGAAGGAATTCCCCCGGCAGAAATCTATCTGCCGGAGAGATGTTTCTCTCTCGGTGTTTTCCGCCCCGCAGAGGCGGCAGAATCTTTTTGTGGTCGCTCCCTCAGTCTTAGGGTTTCGGGAGGATGATATACGCCATAGGGGAGAGGCTTGAGTGGGCCAGGGTGGCCACACCACCTCCTGGCGTGGCCTAGGGCTACCCGCGCCATGGGGTGGTGTGGGCCCCCTATGGCCCATCTCCACTCCGTCTTCTGGCATCCTTAGTCTTTTGGAAAAATAGGATTTTCCGTATATTTTCCCGGATTTTTTAATGTTCGTGAATTTTGCCTCCAAACATCACATTCTCCATCAGAATCCTGACTGCAGCGGTCCATGCTCCAAAAGTCATCAACCATGCAAAAACAGATGAAATAACATAAGTATGACCTCTCAATACGAAATAGTGAATTAAGACATAGAATAGTGATGCAAAATGGACGTATCAGTGGTCTCTAAAGAGAACACACATTTCAATGACACCGGTGGATCCATATGTGGTATATGAAAAGAACACACATGAAATGACTCCAGTTGTTGTTAGTAAAAAGAACACACATGCAATCACACTGGTGGATCCATGTGTGGTCTCTCAAGAGAACACACATGCAATGACTCTGGCTGTTGTTAGTAAAAAGAGCACACATTTGAATGACACTAGTGGATCCATATGTGGTATGTCAAAAGAGTAGTCATGAAATGACTCCAATTGTTGTTAGTAAAAAGAGCACACATGCAATGATACTTGTGGATCCATTGGTGGTCTCCGAAGAGAACACACATTTCAATGACACTGGTGGATCCATATGTGGTATGTGAAAAGAACACACATGCAATAACTCCAGTTGTTGTTAGTAAAAAGAACACACATGCAATGACACTGGTGGATCCATGTGTGGTCTCTGAAGAGAACACACATTTCAATGGCACTGGTGGATCCATATGTGGTATGTGAAAAGAACAGACATGCAATGAGTCCAGTTGTTGTTAGTAAAAACAACACACATGCAATGACACTGGTGGATCCATAGGTGGATTGTGAAAAGAGCACACATGCAATGACACTAGTGGATCCATAGGTGGATTGTGAAAAGAGCACACATGCAATGACACTGGTGGATCCATATGTGGTATGTGAAAAGAACATACATACAATGACTCCAGTTGTTGTTAGTAAAAAGAACACACATGCAATGACACTGGTGGATCCATCTGGGGTCTCTGAAGAGAACACACATGCAATGACGCTGGGTGTTGTTAGTAAAAAAGCACACATTTGAATGACACTAGTTGATCCATATGTGGTCTCTGAAGAGAACACACATTTCAATAAAACTGGTGGATCCATATGTGGTATGTGAAAAGAACACACATGCAATGACTCCAGTTGTTGTTAGTAAAAAGAACACACATGCAATGATAGTGGTGGATCCATGTGTGGTCTCTAAAGAGAACATACATTTCAGTGACACTGGTGGATCCATATGTGGTATGTGAAAAGAACACACATGAAATGACTCTAGTTATTGTTAGTAAAAAGAACACACATGCAATGACACTGGTAGATCCATGTGTGGTCTCTGAAGAGAACACACATGCAATGACTCTGGCTGTTATTAGTAAAAAGAGCACACATTTCAATGACACCGGTGGATCCATATGTGGTATGTGAAAAGAAAACACATGCAATGACTCTAGTTGTTGTTAGTAAAAAGAACACACATGCAATGACACTAGTGGATCCATGTGTGGTCTCTGAAGAGAACACACATGAAATGACACTGGTGGATCCATATGTGGTATGTGAAAAGAACACATATGCAATGACTCTAGTTGTTGTTAGTAAAAAGAACACACATGTGTGACAGTGCTGGATCCATGTGTGGTCTCTGAAGAGAACACACATTTCAATGACACTAGTGGATCCATATGTGGTATGTGAAAAGAACACACATGCAATGACTCCAGTTTTTGTTAGTAAAAAGAACACACATGCAATGACTCCAGTTTTTGTTAGTAAAAAGAACACACAAGCAATGACACTGGTGGATCCATGTGTGGTCTCTGAAGAGAACACACATGCAATGACTCTAGTTGTTGTTAGAAAAAGAGCACACATGCAATGACACTGGTGGATCCATAGGTGGTCTCTGAAGAGAACACACATTTCAATGACACTGGTGGATCCATATGTGGTATGTGAAAAGAACACACATGCAATGACTCCAGTTGTTGTTAGTAAAAAGAACACACATGCAATGACACTGGTGGATCCATGTGTGGTCTCTGAAGTGAACACACATTTCAATGACACTGGTGGATCCATATGTGGTATGTGAAAAGAACACACATGCAATAACTCCAGTTGTTGTTAGTCAAAAGAACACACATGCAATGACACTGGTGGATCGATGCGTGGTCTTTGAAGAGAACACACATGCAATGACTCTGGCTATTGCTGGTAAAAAGAGCACACATTTCAATGGCACTGGTGGATCCATATGTGCTATGTGAAAATAATAGTCGTGAAATGACTCCAGTTGTTGTTAGTAAAAAGAGCACACATGCAATGACACTGGTGGATCCATAGGTGGTCTCTGAAGAGAGCACACATTTCAATGACACTGGTGGATCCATATGTGGTATGTGAAAAGAACACACATGCAATGATTCCAATTGTTGTTACTAAAAAGATCACACATGCAATGATAGTGGTGGATCCATGTGTGGTCTGTGAAGAGAACAGACATTTCAATGAAACTGGTGGATCCATATGTGGTATGTGAAAAGAACACACATGAAATGGCTCCATTTGTTATTAGTAAAAAGAACACACAAGCAATGACACTGGTAGATCCATGTGTGGTCTCTAAAGAGAACACACATGCAATGACTCATGCTGTTGTTAGTAAAAAGAGCACTCATTTCAATGACACTGGTGGATCCATATGTGGTATGTGAAAATAATAGTCATGAAATGACTCCAGTTGTTGTTAGTAAAAAGAACACACATGCAATGACACTGGTGGATCCATGTGTGGTCTCTAAAGAGAACACACATTTCAATGATACTGGTGGATCCATATGTGGTATGTGAAAAGAACAAACATGCAATGACTCCAGTTGTTGTTAGTAAAAAGAACACACATGCAATGACAGTCGTGGATCCATGTGTGGTCTCTGAAGAGAACAAACATTTCAATGACGCTGGTGGATCCATATGTGGTTTGTTAAAAGAACACACATGCAATGACTCCAGTTGTTGTTAGTAAAAAGAACACACATGCAATGACACTGGTGGATCCATGTGTGGTCTCTGAAGAGAACACACATTTCAATGACACTGGTGGATCCATATGTGGTATGTGAAAAGAACACACATGCAATGACTCTAGTCGTTGTTAGTAAAAAGAACACACATGCAATGGCACTGGTGGATCCATGTGTGGTCTCTGAAGAGAACACACATGCAATGACTCTAGTTGTTGTTAGAAAAAGAGCACACATGCAATGACACTGGTGGATCCATAGGTGGTCTCTGAAGAGAACACACATTTCAATGACACTGGTGGATCCATATGTGGTATGTGAAAAGAACACACATGCAATGACTCCAGTTGTTGTTAGTAAAAAGAACACACATGCAATGACACTGGTGGATCCATGTGTGGTCTCTGAAGTGAACACACATTTCAATGACACTGGTGGATCCATATGTGGTATGTGAAAAGAACACACATGCAATAACTCCAGTTGTTGTTAGTCAAAAGAACACACATGCAATGACACTGGTGGATCGATGTGTGGTCTTTGAAGAGAACACACATGCAATGACTCTGGCTATTGTTCGTAAAAAGAGCACACATTTCAATGACACTGGTGGATCCATATGTGCTATGTGAAAATAATAGTCGTGAAATGACTCCAGTTGTTGTTAGTAAAAAGAGCACACATGCAATGACACTGGTGGATCCATAGGTGGTCTCTGAAGAGAGCACACATTTCAATGACACTGGTGGATCCATATGTGGTATGTGAAAAGAACACACATGCAATGATTCCAATTGTTGTTACTAAAAAGATCACACATGCAATGACAGTGGTGGATCCATGTGTTGTCTCTGAAGAGAAAACACATTTCAATGACACTGGTGGATCCATATGTGGTATGTGAAAAGAACACACATGTAATGACTCCAGTTGTTGTTATTAAAAAGAACACACATGCAATGACACTGGTGGATCCATGTGTGGTTTGTGAAAAGAATACACATGCAATGACTCTGGTTGTCGTTAGTAAAAAGAGCACACATGCAATGACACTGGTGGATCCATGCGTGGTCTCTGAAGAGAACACACATTTCAATGACACTTGTGGATCCATATGTGGTATGTGAAAAGAACACACATGCAATGACTCCAGTTGTTGTTAGGAAAATGGACACACATGCAATGACACTGGTGGATCCATGTGTGATCTCTGAAGAGAACACACATTTCAATGACACTAGTGGATCCACATGTGGTATGTGGAAAGAACACACATGCAATTACTCCACTTGTTGTTAGTAAAAAGAACACACATGCAATGACACTGGTGGATCCATGTGTGGTCTCTTTAGAGAACACACATGCAATGACTCTGGTTGTTGTTAGTAAAAAGAACACACATTTCAATGACACTGGTGGATCCATATGTGGTATGTGAAAAGAGCACACATGCAATGACACTGGTGGATCCATGTGTGGTATGTGAAAAGAACACACATGAAATGACTCCAGTTGTTGTTAGTAATAAGAACACACATGCAATGACACTAGTGGATGCATGTGTGGTCTCTGAAGAGAACACATATCTAATGCTTTTGTGAGATTTGCCCTCTCTCTCGGACACAAATCTCACAAAAGCCCAAGCGTGTGGAGATCCCAAACATGTGCTCACTCTGGGTGCTATGCCCTGATTGGCTGACACAGATGTCACGCGGATCGTCTCCACCAACCGTTGATCCTATGTGATCCAACAGGTAGGATGACCCCTCCGTTCTCCACTTTTTTATGCATGGTCAATCCGTGCCACCTCTCTATCCGTGCCACCGATACTTTACCTCCATAAACAAGTGAAAATCCATCTATCTAACTAAAATAAATAAAATAAATGGTCATATTTCGAAGAAGCTATCGTCTTCGTCTTCTGGTTCGTCCTCGTCTTTGTCAACGCCATGGTCCCTGGCATCGCTGCCGTCGGTGTTCTCCTCTGACGACTCGACAACGCCCCCTTCCTCGAATAAGCGCGCTATCTCCTTGTCAGAGTCCTCCTCCTCTTCGTAGTCCCACGGGTCCACGTCACTCTCCTCCGCTTCTGCCTCCAACTGATCGATGAACGCCTCCTCGTTGGCCGAGTCGGACTCGTCCAGATAGCTATCTCCTCTCTTCTTCTTGGTCTTCTGCTTGTTCGTACTCGTCGGTGCAACACGTGCCCCCGTCCTGGCTGCTGCTTTGTGCTCGTCCGACGCTGCAGGTACCCCACGCTCCTCCTGCGCGGCCGGTACGAGCTTCGACGTTGCGGTGTCCTCGAGTGCCGATGTCGATGGATCCTGGCGCGATCAGACATGACGTGCTGCCTCAGCAGGCGACTCGCGAGCGTGAACGATACAGCAAAGAGCTGGGGACACAGGACGGTCAGTGGACGGCTTGGACCTGCCATTGCCACGGCGAGGGGGCATCATGCTCGAGTTAGTTGCTCTGAATGGTCGATGGCGGGTACACAGAGTGGGGTGCCGATCTGATCAAGGACGAGCAGCAGTTTCGTGCATCATGTCCACGCATGCATTTGTCGATTATCAAAAAAGAAGAAGAAAGACATAATATCTCGATTACTAAACATAATTTGATCACAACAAAAGTGGCACAACGTATTCTAGACTCGTAAATATCCCATGCGTGCCTGTCACATGGAGTTTGATGTAGTTGGACGTGCCGACGTCATCGTGCAGCAGTTGCGCACGTCATTGCCCCATCAACACGTGACACACGCACGCGGGATGTGCACGTTGATTCCCGTGATGACCACCCGACTCGCACTCCCCTTATTATATACTGGATTTTGGGTGGCGCCGAAGACCATTGAACTGTCGATCGCAATAAAGACAAGTCCCATCGATTCCCTGCCCCTGCCTCCCTAGCTTCTTCGAGAAGGTAGACCATACATGGTGGTCTTGTATAATAGTACTAGTAATACTGGACCACGGCATGTAATCTTTGACTCTTCTCCCACACTAATCACTATCTCCTTCCTCCTGCCGCCACCACCCTTACCCTGCAAGCCATGGCTCCATTGAGGAGGGGGAGAGGTCGGTCGATGATCCTCGCAGAGAAAAGGGAGAGAAATCACCGCGAGGCACTTCTTGCTCTACCAACCGCTCAAGCGCACCCTCTCATCGAGGCCCAATCTCCCCCGACAATGGCACCGAATGTTCTAGCAGGCGAGGGATCCTCCCGGTACGGTCTTCTTGTTCTACTTATTCTCCATCTCCCTCTCCATCATGATTTTATTCAGCTTCTTCTTGTTTTTCTTCTTCTTCTTGCTCTTCCTCTTCTACGTATTACAGGCCGGCCGTGGAGCCCGAATCCACCACGATGGCGGCGTTGCAGGACCCGTTCAGCCCTGTTCCATGTCTCAACAAGGTAGAAAATCTCCACGCTGTTATTTCTCTAAGTTGTGGTGTGGATTTCTTAGATCCTGTCCGCCCCGCATTGGGTTTTCTTCTTCTTTTGCGAGTTGTATTAATTTTCATGAATATGACTGGATCTCTTGGTCTTTCCTTAATACCGCTATTGATAGATTCACTATGGATTTTTTGTGATTAGGATTAGTTTATCGTGGTCATGAATAGATCTCTAGGTCCATTTTTAACACTGTGGTCAATAGATTGAACGGGGATTTTTTTGATCTGTATTAGTATTGACCTGGGACCTGGAGTGTAATTATAGAATTCCTATTTCAATTAACATGAACGATGCAGCGATCGAAGGCCGAGTACCGTGGCAAGGTGGCTGCGATCAGTTCCAAGATTGCCAACCAACACGAGCTTGCACGCTCCCTCACCCAAGCTAATGAGAGCCTACACAAGCAATTATCTGTGCAGAAGGAGATCTCGCTAGATTTTGCACGTGACATCGTTAGGCTGTAGAAAGTGCTCGAACGTAACTTGAATAGGCAAGATCAGGCCATCAAGATAATCAAAAAGCTCATGGAGGAGAAGAAGAATCTCGTGGAAAGGTGCATTCTCCTGCAGGACGAAGTCAGCGAGGCACTCAAAGGATGCGTCGAGGACACCAAAGCTACCATCCGAGCCTACCATGACAGGAACCGTTGCCTGGATGCAGTCAAGGAGATGAAGGTGAACATGAGCAGAGGGATCACCATACTCGAGGGTGTTCGGAAAGAGAACGAGGAGCTAAGGGCATGCCTAGAGGCGTATCGAAGCAATGCCCAAGTCTGATTCCCGTTAGCGAGGACACGAATATCAGTTCGTCCTCGACTCCTTTTGTAATGTTTAGGGTTCAGGGAGCAATGCCCAAGTCTTCTTCCCATTATAGGGTGCAATAAGAATCCTAGGGCATCTCCTTATCTATCTGGACATGTGTTGGTGTTCATGTTCATGAATGGACACCATGTGCTCTTTCCATTATGTATCTGGACATGGGCTTCTGCATTATGAGTTTGCCACTCTCCCACTACTATTTGGTGATATTGGGAAAAACCCACAACAAACTAAACTGCAGATAAATCTTATTTGTCTTTGAAATTGAAATTATGACAGTGCCACTAGTCGATTCATAAAATGTTGATTCGTCCTAGATTGCTTTTTCCTTGAAATTATGACAGTGCCACTAGTAAATTTAGTTAATTATGGAAACTAACCAGCTTGTCCTGGTGAAAAAACAAACCATACTATGTATTTTTGTTGTAGGGAAAGAGGCGAAAGATCGACCAGGACCTGGCGACCTGGCTAAATGAGAAGATAGAAATCGAAAGGGAGAAGCAGAATTCCCAGAAACTGGCCTTTGACCAACTGCGTGGTGAACTCGCGGTCCTTTCTGACAAGTGCCAGAAACTGAAGGAGTTAAACGCCGGCTGGACGAAGCTACACAGTGAAGGTCGCACCTCGGCTAGGAAGCAGACGGAGATCATGATAGGGATCTTGAAGGAAAATCGTATGGCTACGGACCAAATTCTCTAATCCATGACAGAGCACTGGAACCTACAGCTGAAGCACGACATAGTACTGAAGGAGCTGGCCAATCTTAGGGAGGAAAACAGGCAACTCCGGGCCAGGCTCGCTTGAACACAACATATGTCTATTTAGTACCGAACTACCTGGTTTATCCTCTGCAGTGGTGATTTTGTAAGCGTGAACTTAACTCTATGCACGATATGTGTGTTCGTCTGAAATTAGTTTGCTCGAGAATTGAGTTTGGCTTAGTTAGGAAAGCGCAACTGCAAGTCTTACAGTTAACTAGTTTCAGGCCTTGGCACAACATAATTTATTCATCTCGAATTTCCTTTATCCTCTATAGTCAGTCCTTGTTCACCCTCGTGCGCCTTCTTCAGTTCCTTCAACAGATCCGCAATGCAGTACTCTAGCTTCTTCTTGTCTTCCCTGAGCTGATCCCTCTCCTTTTCTGCATTATGAATTAGCAACCTGTGACTATCCTGAAGCTTCTTTGCAGTTCCAACAACCAAGCTCCCATCGATTCCATTAGTTAGCTCTGACTACAAATTCTCGATTTCTTGTTCTAGCTCCTTATTTCGTACCGACAACTTGTAATTTTTTTCAGCTACATCACTTACATTAGTAAATCTCCCCAACCTTTCCAACTCATACATCTCCCATAACTATGCCAAACATTTCTTAAGTGCATCTGGCCACTCAAGATCCACCCAGTCTACTTCTTTACACACCGGGCCAACCTAAAAACACACACACTATAGTGTTATGAACATGCATGATACATTTTACTTCATGTCACAGTTGCACATAATGCAAACAAACCTGATTTGTACATCCCAAAAACCTTCTCCCAGTGCTACTGCCTTGGAATGCAACATATCTCCTCAGTTTTAGCCCATGGTCACTGATACGTTGCAAACGTATCTATAATTTTTTATGTTCCATGCTTGGTTTTATCTACTTTCTTATGTTTTGCCCACAATTTGGAGTACTTTTCATATGATTTCTTGGACTAACCTATTAACAAGAGCCACAGTGCCAGCTGCCTGTTTTCTGCTGTTTTTGGTTCTAGGAAAGTCAGAAAATGAATATTCTTGGAATTGGACGGGACAAAAGCCAAAGTCATTATTTTACCGAGGGACACCAGGAGCCAGAATATGAGACGGAGAGGGCCTGGGGCCTGGCCACACCACCTGGCCGCGCCAGGGGGTGGTCTGGCCGCCCCAGACACCCCCTCGGCCTCCCTCTTCGCCTATAAGATGCCTTCTGACCTAAAAACTCAGGGGGGTTCGACGTTTTTCCAGAAGGAGTTCCACTCCGCCGCCACCAGCAGATTCCACGAAATAGTACCAGAAACTCCGTTCTGGCACCCTGCCGGGACGGGGTATTGGAGGAGATCATCGCCATCATCGCCACCATCGCTTCTCCATCGACCATCCATGTTTCCCCATCTATGAGTGAGTAATCCCCCGTTGTAGGCTATGGGGATGGTAGGGATTGGATGAGATCGTTCATGTAATGGCATCAGATTGTTAGGGCATGGTTCCTAGTATCTTTTATTAGTGCTTTATGACTTTGTTGTGACTTGTTATGCTTAATGCTTGTCACTAGGGCCCGAGTGCCATGATTTCAGATCTGAACATGTTATTGATTCATTATGATAGTATTGTTTATGGTCTTACCTGCAAGTTGTTTATACACGTTGTTGTCCGGAACCAATGGCCCCGAAGTGACAGAAATCAGGATACCCGGAGGGAATGGCTTTGACGTGAGGATCACATGTGTTCATGGAGTGTTAATGCTTTGCTCCGGTGCTCTATTAAAAAGGAGCACCTTAATTTCTAGTAGTTCCCTTGAGGCCCCGCTGCAAACGGGCTAGCAGGACAAAAGATGTTGTGCAAGTTCTCATTGCGAGCACGTATGACTATATATGGAACACATGCCTAGGATTATCTAGTACTTGGATGCTTTATCTTATTTATCTACAATTGCCCTATGTCTTGATTGCTATGTGAATTTTCTTGTCCATGCAACGCCTGTTCATCCATCCCTATGCCTACCGCACTCGAATCCTACTCGTTACTGCTATTGTTACGGCTGTCTTTACTTTTACTACTGTTGTTACTTTACTATTCCTACTACAAAACTGTTGCTACTGATAAACTGCTGTGAGCAAGATTGTTTCCAGGTGCAGCTGAATTGACAACTCAGTTGTTAAGGCTTATAAATATTTTTGGCTCCCCTTGTGTCGAATCAATAAATTGGGTTTCACTTTCCTTGGAAATACTGCGATACACCCCCTATACTTGTGGGTCATCAATCACATGGCACTTCTCCATCGAAATCTAGACCCTCCCATTCGGAGTCGTAGATCGTCCGTGGTACCTATAGGTAAACGCCAAGCTGAAATCGAACATGATTGCATGCACATATGGAGCTCAGATTGAGAGATTTACCATTGCCTATCCCTAGCCCGAGAAAACAGAGGAACTCACATCATGGAAGGAATACTCGATGTCGGAGAGAAGGCTGTCGCTGCTCGACTAGTCGTCTTCGCCGTTCAAGGACATCATGGCGAATGCGTCATCGCAGGCGACGGTGTTGTCGTCGGCGAGAGAGAGAGAGAGAGAGAGAGAGAGAGAGAGAGAGAGAGAGAGAGAGAGAGCATCCCTTCTACCGCTGCAACAATGTCTAAATTGGTATGTTACAATAGTTTAATGGATACCATGCCCTTTCCCTGGATTACTGTCTCCTGCCTAATATGGATTCTATTCACACATTCTCATTTCAAATATTAAACCTGCACTCCCTCCATCCCAATTTCATTGCCTAACAAAAACAGACCAGTATATTACATCATCTAAAGAAACAAAATCATGTCAACTACAAGGTACTTATGCATCACTTCTTGAGTCATGGTTTCACAAAACATTACATTACAATCTCTCAACAAACATAATCACATCATGGTTTCACAAAACATCACATTACAATCTCAACAAACGTAATCACAAAAACAAGTATATTACATCAACTCAAGAAACAAAATCATGTCGACTACAAGGTACTTACACATCACTTGTCATTTCATGGTTTTGCAAAACATTACATTACAATCTCTCAACAAACAAAATAACAGAAACAAGTACAGTACATCATCTCAAGAAACATAATCATGTCAACTACAATGTATTTATGCATCACTTGTCCAGTCATGGTTTCACAAAACATTACATTACAATGTCCCAACAAACATAATAACAGAAACAAGTATGGTACGTCATCTTAAGAAACATAATCATGTCAACTACAATGTACTTATGTCTTATTACAACAATGATGGTTTCAGTGAGTGACATGTCCGAAAATCTCAATAGCTCGCACAACATTATATCACAATCTCTCAACAAACATAATCATAGAAACACGCTCTAAATGCAATAGTAGTCAATATTACAAATACAGGCAGGGGAACCCCACGGTCCATATGACAAGCCTAGGGTAGAAACTCTCATCACATCTCATCAACGTCGACCACCTCATTTTGTTCAGCCACTACAGGGGCATCTACATCCACTATAACCTATTCAACAACATCAGAAATGGTACCAAGGAAGAACACCTTCCTGGTTCACTTCTTTCGTCGCATAATCTGCATAAGATCTTTAGTATCCAAAACATCTATGAATTTCTGCTTCTTATGATGCCACCACCGGATTTTTGCCATCTGCTTAGGGCCAATACTGATTTCCTTACCGATCATCTGTCTCATTTCATCAAGAGTTATGTTTTTGGAATCGAAAGTGATCTCCACTGTACATGACGAAACTGGCTTATTAACTCCCTCATCAAGTTTTGCCATGTATGAATCCACCTCTATGCGTATACTGAACTTATCTAGATCAACATCTATTGGTCCATATTCTCTAGGAGCAGACGCTCTAGCAGCAAGATCTCTAGCATCTGCATACATATCATCAATCATCGCTTCAACTTTCACCTTACGATCAGCTGCACAACACTCCCAAACCATCTGAAGCTCATGGGAGTGCTCAATTTGCTGATAGGTATCATTCATGTTACGCCACACCAATTTTGTCCTCTCTCTAGAACCCTAGGGAATTCTAGCGGCAAGCATATCTACCAGCTCTGAAACAGACACAACCTCTTTGCAATTCACAAGCAGATGCACATCTTGCCCGAACACAACCCTCTCGCAACCAAAATCAAGTTTTGTAGTGTACTGCCGAACATGAACTGTGAACTCATATAGGTCCCTTGTATCAAAGCTATGCCTAATTTGATTAAAAAGGGGAACATTTCAGTTCATTCGATTCTATTATGCCGTAACTAATCTACTTGCAAGATAAGGCACAGATAAGGAAAATTCACCTCTCGCTCTTCTCCCAGGTTTTTTCTTCGAGATCTGGGTGCTACATCCGTCCACCGGAGCCGAACAATCTGCCGCTAGCCTTGCTTTTCTCTTCAACCCGCTGCTCGTAGGTACCTTGGGAACAAAATCCTTGTTGGCCTCCTCGCTAACCGGGGCTAAAGACCTCGCCGCTGCTATGCGTTGAGCCCCAGACTTGGGACCCAACGGACCCAAATCAGTCGGCGACGTAGCTATAACCTTCGCCTTGCAAGACATGCTGGGCCACCGCCATAGGATTCAGTGTCGGGGGAGGGAGAAAAAAGGTCCTCTGCCGCCGACAGATTTAGGGTCGGGGAAGGAAAGAAAAGGGACCGCCGCTTCCGCAGCAAGATTTAGTGTCGAGAGTTAGGAATGTACAGTAATGGATTTGCCCCTACGACACGTGCAGGGTGGCTAAGAAGAGTGACCGGCGAAGAAGGGGAACATCAGGAACTAGTGTAACGGAATATCCTGACTTATCGGGCGCGATTTGAAAATATTGGGTTTGGCCATCATTCACTCAAAAGACCCCTCTCAGGAATTGGCGCCCCAACTTTTCGAATCGTGGAGATAAAAATCAACTTGGGTACCACGTTGCCTGGGCGCCCCAACTTTCGGGCCGCAAAATGATATTCTCCTCCAAGAGCACCGGCTCCAAAACAACCTTAGGAGACATCCTCAGAATTGTTCTCCCTAAATAATGCGTCCTTGAACGAGCCAGAGAGGATTTCTTACACTCCACAAGCACCTCCCCAAGAGAACCAGATGCGTCCAACAACGTGTTCTGTAATTGAGTAGATGTAACTCTAGGCGGCAGGGTAGATGCACACCCCTTCTCCACAGACGTAGAATTCCTCCCACAAAGTGGGGAGTCCAGTGGGAGCGCATCTAGAAGCTCCTTTCCCCTAGTTATAGCAGGATTAACATTGAAAGGTGTGACCACAAAAACCATCGGAGTAAGTTGTTTTGAAGAGGATGGCGCCAAATTTCCTTGACCCTCCTTTGTGGTATCTGAAGTGTCCAACGAAGTGCCAGAGGCCTCAACGGTTGGCTCCTACGTGTCCATAGCATCATCTCATGCCTTCGCATTACCAGCATCCTCAGGATCATCGCCCTCCTTTTTCCACAAAAAAGGAGAGAAGTAAGGTTCAAGAATATATCCCTCAAACTCAAGCCTAAACCAGAACTCATAACCTTTCTTCTTAACCACATCATCAAAAGTAAGAAAGAAACCTAGAGAATCCTTCTTCTTGCAAAAGACATTAATATCAAACATGCCAACAAAGATCTGAACCACTCCCCTACTCTACAAACTAAGAAGATCCACATATATGGGAGTCCCCCAAAGGGAACCAACTTCCCACAAACCCAGAAAAGAGCATAGGGAATGTGGTACACCCTCTAATTTAACCAAGCTATCTTAAGATCACATTTATGAGGGACCTCCTGAGTCTTGTAAGAAGCAATAGAAATCTAGGTCTTGCCCAGGGGAATGGAAAACTGACTCCCATCAACCCTATCCAAGTCCTCAAAAGAAGGAAAACTAACAAGATAGGCATTCTCTCCATACGGCAAAGCCTCGCACTTCCATTGGGGTCAGACCGAGCAACGCCTCGCAATTTGTTTCTCAACCACATCTGCAGGCACCATCTCTCCAGTGATCTGAACAAAGGCAATAGGGGACCGACTCGGCACATGTTCCTAAACAACACTATCATGTATCTGAGAGAAAAGGGTTCGTTCATCACCAATACCTACAATCTGTCAGGTAGGGTGTGGTTGCTTCAGCACAGAGCAACACACAGTAGGATGAGCAGCAGGGTCACATATGTAACAATAATGCACAACTTTACAATCCTTCATAGCATGTGAATCAGCAGCACACTTCCAGCACCGAACCACCTTCTTATTTTTCTTAGCAGATACAATAGCTACAGGCACAGATGGCATATGCGAGATTACTAGTGCACCCTCGGGCGCTTCCTGACGGCAACAAATGCATCCAATTTTCATTGGGACTCCAAGTGTAGAGTGTTGTAGCAAGCTTCTTTTCCCCACAAGGGTGACTCGAGGGTTTATATCAAACTCTTGGGGAATTGTGTGGATATTTGTCTTCTCCTCTTCAAGCAACCTATAAAGTAAAATAATTTGTCTTGTGTCCCCAACTCCACCAAGTGTTTGTCAAGCAAAGGTTTCATATTAGTAATATGAAATAAAATATAAAATAAACTAAAATAAAAATAGTAAATAAAGTAAAGTAATGCAAACTAGATGATACGGAAGAAGGTAGAGTTGTTTGGGTTTTTTGTGGGTGATTGCAAGTAAAGAAAGTATTTTTATATTTTCGAAATATTAAATTGCAGAAAATTTAAAGGATAGTAGATGCAATGGAAAGGTGTTTCATAAGCTAAAAATCAGACTAGGGTTCATGGGTTCACTTGTCTACTCTCTTTTTAGGTTGTAGTGATCATAAAACAATTCATCAATGATAAAGATTCATGGAAATTCTATAAGTGATTGATAAAAGGAATTAATATGGGCATCACATTCTAATATTGAGCTGGAATACATCTCTCTCATATACTCCTCAAGAAAGGGAAATCTGCATGCAATCTTGATTTCAGAACAAATCAAGGTATAGCTTTAAGCAATTTTATATGATGTTTGAAATACTAATATGCTACCTTGATCTAACAAGGTCATCGCACTGTCACATGATAACTATAGCACATTATTTCACTTTATCCCTAGTGAGGCAGCAAAACAAAGGTAAAAACCAAAGTAGATCTTGAATATTATGTGTCACAATTCAATCTCTACCCCCATGCTACTCCATCTAACATACACTTCTCCCCATATAAGTTCTTGCATACAAGTTGGATCAAAACAAGCAATGAAGAACGGGGTGCATGATATGCATCTATTAAAACATCTTACAAAAAATAGATCCCAATCTCAAATATCAAATCATAGAACAAAGATCCACCACATAGGAATTACAAATATGACCATAATCATGTTGGGAAGCTCATATGGTACTATATCTATGGAGAACAAGAGATAAATAGATCAAGCTACTACCACAAACCCATAGCCCGGAGGTAGACTACTCCATCTTCATCAGGGTGGTGATTTTGGAGATGTTGGAGAGGGTGGAGATCTCCCCAGAGTGGCTCCGACGGAGTTCCCCCTTCCAATCTTTGCTAGATCTGACTTTGTTGGGTGGTGTTTTCGTCTCTGGTGGCTTCTGGTGTCTCCCCTCCCGAGGAAGACCCCCAAGGGGGGGGGGTCCTTATATAGGTTTTTTAGGTCAAGAGAACTTCGTGGGCTAAAGAATCAAGGAGCAAACGAGCATGCATGGCGCGCCCACCAGGCCTAGGCATTCCACCTGGGCTCGTTTGGCCCTCCTGGCCCTCCTGGTGAGATTCCAGTGCTCTAGATGCTTCTCGTGGATAAATATTGGCATTCCAAAAAGTGCAGGTCCATTTGACTCCGTATAGGTCCTGAAACATCAAAAACATTGAAAACAGGGTTTTTCTGCCCTGCAGGATTATAGCCAAAATAAAAGGGATCATTGGTAAATCCCCAATAATCAATGTAAAAAAGGGATATAACATTATATATGTGCATTGCCTGCAAGGTATGATACTGAACCCCCTGTCCAGGCTATTGATAAGGAGGCATAAATGATTCCTAAGATTGATGCTGCGGTAAATTATATTGCTATGAACCCGACACCTGACCATGAGCATGGGGGACCTGCTGGACCTGACTTGCAACCTGAGCCTGTCCCTGTGTCGGCTTATTCTTCTTGTGCTTTGGAGCCACAACCACAGGAGCCACCGCCCCAACCATGAAGGGTTGCACCACACTCGGTCCCCCACGGGCGGCTGACCCCCACCATAATATCCAGCACCTTGCACAAAGCCAGGAGCACCCCCGACAAAACCAGGCATCATCATCTGGCCATGGTAAGGAGCTTGCAATAGGCGGAGCGCTGGCTAGTGGTTAGCCAGATATTAGACCACCGGAGCCGCCGGTGGCTGCGTGGGCAGATGCATCTAAAACCCCGCATGTAAAAACCCCGGTTGTTGCACTGGTGGAGCAGCCGACCCGCCAGCGTGCAACCCCATACCACGAGGAGGCGGGACAACGTGAGGCACCGGTCCGTGAGGAGGTGGGGCAGCATGCAGCCCCTAGTGTTTTGCCCTGCCATCGAAGCATCCACAAAGGCGTAGGAGCGGTCGGGCAAAGGAGCGACATATGGCAGAGCTGCGGAGAAGCCTGTGGGCGCACATAGTAGTGCAGGTGACGCCGACGGAGAAGATGATGAGTAGAACGACAAAGAAGGTGAAGACGCGAACTATCGAGGAGAAACCGTAGGCGGTAGCGTTCCCTTGGTCCATGCAACCCTTAATTTGTGAGCCACCTGAAAGTATCATATGGGAACCTAGAGGGGGGGGGGTGAATAGGTGCTACTTCAATTTTACTCTTTTTCAATTTAGGGTTTGACACAAAAAGTTAAATTCTCTAGATATGACACTAAGGTGAATTTACCTATATGTCACACTAGCACAACTAATTAAGCAAGAGCAAGATATAAGTAGTGTGGTAAAGGATAGTGGTAACCGAAATGGAGCACGCGGAGACGCAAGGATGATTTCCCGCTGTTCCTTCCTTTTGAGGGGAAGTTTGTCTGCGTTTGGAGAGGAGGTGGTTTCAAACCACCAACGCCACAAAAGGCCTCCCTTGTTCTCCGGTGAACCTCACCCCAAAGGGATCGATTCACTCTTCCACTATATCGGTAACCTTCGAGGTGGAAGCCGACACCTTTACAACAAGTTCAAAGCACACATCCACAACTGAACTGGAGGCTCCCGAATGCAAGCAAGCTATCACAACAATCAAAGACAAGCTTGTAAGAAACAAATCAAGGCCTAGGGTTTCCAAGGAAACACTAGATCAAGGGGATCTCAAGTGAATGAGGGGGAAATGAAAATATCTTTTGGTGAAGATGTAGATCAAGGCCTCCTCCTTCAATTCTCCAAAGATCAAGGACTTTGGGTGGTTGGAGAGGGAGATCTTGTTGATTTGGTGGCTCAGATTTCAGGTTCTTGAGGTTGGGGAACGAGCAACCTCCACGAGTAGAAGAAGGGGCCTTTATATAGGGCCCCATGAAAAATAGCTATTGGAGGCACTTAGCCTAGAGTGTCTAGCAAAAAACAACCGGACATTCCGGTCTAGGCCGTGAAGGAGATATGCCCTAGAGGAAAATAATAAATAGGTTTTTATTGTCATATCTCAATTAGTTTATAATTGTTTCATATTGTGCTATAAATGTACCAAGTAGAAACATTGGTACATGTGTGGTATGAAACAAACAAGTCCCTAGTAGCCTCTATTTATACTAGTTCGTTAGTCATGAGGATGATCTGGGTTTCAAGATCATGGGAATTTATGCCAATTGACAATGAGGTCATATCATTGGTGAATGATGTGATGGACATTCCTCGAAGGATTGCAACATCAAGTCATATAGTTCATTGTTGCAACAACCAAAATCTAGACTCCTTTTCCTTAGACCGTGGGTTCGTATTACTCGCAGTTTCCCGAGGATGCTTTGACTACATCAAACATCATCCGGTAATAGGGTGACAATAAAGGTGTATGTTGGGTATTCCAAAGGAACAGTAGATGACATGTGACCACAAGACCGGGATTTGTTCACCCACATGATGGGTAAGATACATACGGCCGACTTGGTGAGATTACATCCATAAATGTTGCAACATGTGACTCGGTCACGGGGATGTAATACCACGGTAACAAGTAAAACAGAACTTGTTGGTAACGAGATTGAACAGGGTATCTGATACCAATGATCGGATCTCGGACAAGTCGTAACAAGAAACAAAGGGAAATTGGATGCTACATTACCGGTTCAAATGACATTGTCATCAAGAATGCATAGGGGTCACATGGGCATCCCTGGTCCCTCTATTGATCATTGATATAGATCATGTCTAGAGAATTCCCGAGCCTTGAGGGGATACACTTAAGGGTACGATGAGAGTGATTATTTATAAGATGGAATCACATTAGAGAAAGAGAAAGCTATAAATGTTCAGCAGATAGATCCAAAGTTGTTCGGAGAAGGAATAAAGGAAAACACCAGAAAAGTGTTATTCCCCTTGGTTGGAATGATCTCCCTCTCTCTCCAGTCTCCACGCATTGGCACAGTCCCAAGTAAGGACTGTCCACGCAAGAGACGCCACAACTACAGCATGTTGTTGCACTGAAGGGATTCCTAGCCGGATATCAACTTCCACACTCCCGGCGGGATTGGGGAGCCGGAGGTCTCATTGTACACCGGATGTGTACAAACACACGAGGCGTAACACTTGGGGCGTTTAAATGTCCTGCACCGGAGCTGCTGCATAATGAAGAAGGACCAAGGGGTGACCTGTGAGGAGCTTCACGACCTTGAGGTCGGCTACGAGTACGACTACATCAACCACGTTCCCCTCGGAACGTTAACCGCGTACAGTTTACAAGGCTATGTATTCTATACGCTCGACCGCTACCACATTACTACATAGATAGATTTCGGGCATTAGGCGGTTCCAACATAGGATTTTTTTTGTTTTCTGCTGCGGAACCCTTCAGTTGTATCAGAGTCGATCTATCCGTAGGAGTGTTGTACGGCCAGTACGCACAAGTATTGTGCGGGCATTGATCCCTTAGTTGTTACCCTCTAACGTGTACTTGTTTATATCGTAGTATTGTTTGATGAAGTGGCTCGGACCGACCTTACACGTATTCATACGCGAGACTGGTTCCACGCTCAACATATAGCTTGTACCGTATAAGTGGCTAGAGGGTGTCTGTCTCTCATTCAATAGTTTATATAGCATTTAAAACGGAGGGCCCCGAAAGGGGTGTAGTAGAGAAAATAGCTGGATCCATGTTGTGGTTGGAAAGTTCATAGTTTAGAAATGGTTCTATTGCGAAAGCCCTAACAACCATCTAAAACTTTCAAAAGATAAAGTAGAGGCATCTAACTTTGTTTTGTAGGAGGGCATGTGTTATGATATGGTATTGATCATTACGAAGGTAAAGTAGTTTACTTTTCTGTTACTAAGTAGTATAGTAATAGTCATCGTTCCGATGGACGACCTTGTGGTGGCGTCGTGGACTTGGCGTCAAACCAAGAGCAAGATGGAGATCATGCCGGGGCACTCGATGGAGATCAAGGCGCAAGAAGAAGGACCATATCATATCACAAATATACATATGATGTTGATACCTGTTTTACATCTTATTGTGTGCTAGTATCAGATACTCAATGGTAGCAAATAAGATAATCCCTATTTAATTTCAATGACCATGTTCACAAATATACAAAGTTCTTCGTTATGAGGTAGCACCGTGATGATCGGGTGGCAGACATATCTACGTTCGCATACAGTGGGTGTAACCCATGTTGCAAAGTGAATACACACAAGTTAGATTTGGCGAGCCTAGCATGTGCAGATATGGCCGTAGAACACAAAATATCGAAAGATCGAGCATGAGTCACATGGATGTTGTGATTGACATTAGGGAATGTCTACCTTTGATGTTGCAGTAATGGCCATGACAATCGGGGGAGGTGCAGAGGATTGGGATCATGTGATCACTAAAATCGTCCAAGGGATGACAATTTTAGTGGGAGATCAGTTATAAATTGAACTCTTATTATGAACTTAGTCTAGATGTCTATTTGCAAATATCTTAGTAGATCATGGCCTATCCCATTGAGGTCCTTTGCGACCATGGGAAATTTATTGCTTGAAGTGAAACTTAGCAAGAGGGTCCAACTTCATAGATTAATACCTACCCCTGAGGGATATCCTCATAAAAGGTGATCTTCTATTCTTGATACAACAACCATCAGGAGATAATCCGATAACTCTACAATGTTTGTGTTTTAACCATTATCATCCAATAAGCCATTCTCCATATGATGTAGAGTTGGACTACAATTTTGTATTGTGCAAGATCTGGCACATAAAGTATGAGCCATTGGATGGGTTTTCCTCCATCATGGATGAAAAGAAAATATTTGGAAAATCACTTAGCGATCTTGCATTAGAGTTAAGAACTCTTAGAAGGGCTTGATTTCAATGGAGGTTATGGATGAAAAGGTATATGTTAGATATACAAAGTTATAAGTGTAATTCTTGCAACAACTCATTGTAGTTTGCAAAGTATTTGATACTTGTCCTGCTTTGTGAAAACAAGATGATCTGCTTGTGAATTGCTGGATTTGAGGCAATGTGACTTGATGATGGCAAGCAAAACATTTGATGGCCGACATCACCCCTTTCCTCAAGGTGTATCATTTGGATTAGTGGACTTGAATATAATTTTGTAATCCTTGTTTGTGTGTCTTGCTTTTGGCGAGACGATTATTCATATGAACAAGTTACAAACCAGTTTGTACTATTCTTATGAACAATGCCATTATGGTCACATTACAATTATAAATGACTTATTCTCATCACTATGTTAATGATAATACTTTAAACATTTATAAAGGATTAGAATGCTAAGAGATATCCAAAGTTTAATAATGGCATGACACTATAGTTTAAGTCATTTTGGTTATTGCATGTTCTTCATTTTAAATGAAGATCAAGGTCTTAGATGCTTAATATATAGACTTTGCAAAACCATGCCTCGTTGGGCAGAATGACTAAAACTCTGCATTCTAGTAAACAGTGATATTCGAAGAAAAATCTTATACATAGTGATGTATCGTATTTTCAACAAGTAGTGGAAATCATTAGTTAACTGTGGACTTAAGTGAATAAGCGTATGTACTTAATGAAACATAAGTTTGAAATGATTTGAATTGTTCAAATGAGTTCACATCAAAGAGGGTTATTGAATTAACACAATATAAAGTCTCTTTGATTTGATCGACAAGAATAAAGTATTTAAGTTAATTTTAGCATAAAAGGACTTGTGAAAGATGTTTCACAAATTATGATAATTATACAATTTCAAACTGCGTCGAAATGTCTAAACATCATAATCATTTCATATTAGATACATATGATCTAATATCATCTCTTATCAGGGTTATAGTTTTTGTCTAGAGTTAGAGATCAAAATAAGCAAACACTCGTTTGAAATAGAAAGGAACATCTAAACATTCGTGGAAACAACACCATAAGAGTTATGGCATGTTCGAGTTTCTGGAGATTTCAATAAGTTCAAAGTCGTGGCGAATAAACAAGTCTTTGTAGAGCATTCTTAGGAAGCTATGAATGCATCATCCACAAGGGGCAAACCTGCTGTTGTCCTAAGTTGATGTGTCTTGATGAAGATACAAGTGGAAGAAAGTAAAAGATCAAAACAAGGTATTTGACCTTACCTCCAAATTGTTGAGTGGCGCAGCAGAATTTGTTCCGTGAATCCAAACTCTACATATAGAGGAGAAACCAATTATAATGATCAAAAAGTTTTAGTGAATACTTTTACTACATAAAGTAGGATTCAAATGTATATTCTACAAGTTTGTTGAGTTATATTGTTGATTCACTTGTCAATTTTTGAACAAGACATACCTACGAAATACAAAAAAGCGTGATGGACCTAAGTGTGAGAAATGAATGGTCATTGAAATCTCGTTAGTGGAATTCTCGATTTGATGGTGATCAAATAATTTTTGGAATGTCCAAGACTGTTGAGAGGACCTAAATTTGAGTGGGATCAAATCAGCTTGGCTAAATCATAATACGTAGTTGACATATTTTGAGTGGGAGCTAAGTGAAATCCCTGGATCTCAAATATGGATGACATATTTGAGTGGGAGCATGAAATCATTCTGGGATATGTGGACGACATATGTGAATGATGTGATTGGTATTAATAACATTTAAGTAGATAAATACGGATGAAGTTGAAGTTATTAAACAATGATATCTATCGAGATATATTGGTAAGTTTAATAAAAATCAAATGTCGAAGAATTCCTAGAATTGATTCTGAAAGATGTTCAGAATGTCCTAAGCAAGATTCTGAAGAAGCTCAGAATGGAACAAGGTAATAAATAAGTTCTTACTATATGAAACATTGAGTTAGTATTGCAACTATGGTTAAAAGAAAGAAAGATATGTGTTTCATCTCCTGTGCCTCAGTCATAGGTTCTTCCATACAACCATGTTGTATACTTGACGTATGATACGTTGCTAACATATCTATAATTTTTGATGTTCCATGTTAGTTTTATATCTACTTTCTTATGTTTTGTCCACACTTTGGAGTATTTCTATATGCTTTCTTGGAATAACCTATTAACAAGATGACACAGTGCTAGTTGCCTGTTTTCTTCTATTTTTGGTTCCAGAAAAGTCAGAAAATGAATATTCTCGGAATTGGACGGGACAAAAGCCAAAGTCGATATTTTACCGGAAGACTCACGGAGCCAGAAGACGAGACGGAGAGGGACTAGGGGCTGGCCACACCACCTGGTGGCACGAGCCATGCTAGACCACGCCAGGGGGTGGTGTGGGCCCCTCCGGCACCCCCTCGGTCTCCCCTTTCACCTATATATGCCTCCCGATGCACAAACCCTAGATCGTCAAGCCTCCAGCAACGAAAAGTTCCGCAGCGCCACCGCCACCGAAGAGGAGATTCGGGGGACATAAAGTCTCTGTTTCGGCACCCTGCCAGGATGGGGAAGTGCCCCCGGAGCCATCTCCATCGATCTCCACCACCATCTCCATCGCCGTTGCTGATTCCCATGATGATGAGGGAGTAGTTCTTCCTCGAGGCTAAGGGTTCTACCGATAGCTATGTGTTCATCTCTCTCTCTATGCATGATCATATTGTGATCATGAGATTTGTAATCAAGTAGATCTACTTTGCTACTCAAGTGCTTAGGCTAGATATTACAAATACTTGTTATGAGTAATATTGGAGTTGGATGTCTCTATGAAATTGTGGTGTTCGTTGGAACCATCTAGTGCTCAAGGTGATAGTGTGGGGTTACCTAGATGGGGAATATGAACTTTGAGGAGTGTTGTTATAGCCCTACCATGGATTAGAGTGTCCAACCAGAGAGTAGTTCAGAGTAGTATCATAAAGATAAGATGTTTCTATGAGAGTGTTCACTATTGAAAGTATGATCCCTAGGCCTTGTTTCTAAGCATTGAAACACCGTTTGCAATTAGATCTGTTACATGTTTGCTTGTTGTCATCTTTATTTCAGTTTGCCTATAGTCTCTTCCACGCTATCAAGCTATTTTCTAGCACCGTTCTCTTTTATCCATACCACTTGTATTTCACCATCTCTTCGCCGAACTAGTGCACCTATACACCTGACAAGTGTATTGGGTGTGTTGGGGACACAAGAGACTTCTTGTATCTTGATTGCAGGGTTGCTTGAGAGGGATACCTTTGACCACTTCCTCCCTGAGTTCGATAAACCTTGGGTGATCCACTTAAGGGAAAACTTGCTGCTGTTCTACAAACGTCTGCACTTGGAGGCCCAACAACTGTCTACAAGAATAGAAGTGCGTAGACATCAAGCTATTTTTATGGCGCTATTTTCGGGGAGGTAAGGTAAAAGGTACTCACATCCTCTAGTGTGAGTGCTCGAAGTTATTCCCTTTAGATTCTGCAATTATATCTTTTTGTTTATTGTTTTTATTTTCACTAGTTAGGCTTAATGGAAAACAACACCAAAATTAGAGAGCTTTATAGTATTTATCTTGAGTTAGGACATGAAGTGTTTGATGAGAAAATTAAAAAACCTATGGAACTTTATTTGCATGCTAATAGCAATGTTGTTAGTATGAATTCTTTGGACACCATTATTGCTAATGCTATGGAAAATTCTAAGCTTGGGGAAGCTAGTTTTTATGAAAATGATCTTTTTAGTTCCCCATCTTTAGAGGAGAAAATTTGCTTTGATGATACTATACCTCCAATATATGATGAATACAATGATGAATATGAAATCTTAAGTCCACCTACTATTGAGGAGGAAATTAATTATGACTACAATATGCCTCCTATATTTGATGATTATGGTGATGAGAATAATAATGATAGCTATTTTGTTGAATTTGCTCCCACTACAATTAATAAGAATGACTATGTTTATGTGGGGAGTATTAATTCTTTTATGCATGTGGCTCATGATAAGAATGTTTCATGTGATAGTTATATTTTTAATTTTATTCATGATACTACTTAAAGTTATTATGAGAGAGGGAAACATGGTTTTATGCATCTCAATAATATTAAGTTTCCCCTCTTTAAGTTGAAAGTCTTGAAGTTGCACTTGTTTTGCTTTACTATGCTTGTTGCTTTGTGCTGTCATGACTTGTTTCTTTACAAGATTCCTATGCATAGGAAGTGGGTTAGACTTAAATGTGCTTTGAAATTTCTTCTTGATGCTCTCTTTTAGTTCAATTCATATTTCTTATGTGAGCATCTTCTCAAACTATCAAGCCTAACTTAAAGGCGTTAAAGAAAAGTACTTATTGGGAGATATCCCAAAAGTTTTAGTTGAGTCTTGGAAGTTATTTCTTCAGTAATAACCTCTCCTTATCATTTTTGTGTGGTTTTGGTGCCAAGAATAACCTCTAATGAGAGAGAAGTAATGCTTGAGAAAGTTGCTGACCCGAAACAGATTTTTGTGCTTCGCTGTAAAAATTCGTGAAAAATGTCTGTATGTCGGATTGAGCTGTAATGTTTTGTGCTCCTTCCCTAGGTTGTTATACAACTTTAGTTAGTTCAACACTTTTCCATTTGAGGAACATAAGGTCTTCGAAAAAATTGGTTTTTACTTGCTGATCTGTTTTGACAGATTTTTGCCATTATTTGCATTTGCCTCTTTATCGATTTCTTTTCAGGTTCTTTTTTGTGAATTGAGCTTTTTGATGGAATTTCTACAGTAGCTTGTGTTTTAATGAAAGTTTTGATGTTTTAAAACTAAAACCCAAAGGTTTATTATCTTTTGAATGCACTAATGTTGCTAATGAAGATTGTGTGAAGTTTTGTATGAAGGAAAAAATTCAGGTGTATGGAGAGAATGATGTAATGAGATGAAGAATGGACTAAAGCTCAAGCTTGGGGATGCCACGCGTGTCACCCCAAGAAATATCTAAGAAGTACAAGCGTCAAAGCTTGGGGATGCCCAAGGCATCCCCTTCTTCATCAATAAGAATCCCAGGTTTCTTCCAAACACTTCATTTTTATTGTTTCATGCACAGTTGTGTTGTTCTTGGAGCGTCTTTTTTTCATTTTTGGTTTTAGTTTGCTTGGTTTTCTTAGTTTTCTTGAATAAATTGTTTGTACGCCCTCTTTAATACATTATTTTTCAAATAGTTTTGTTTGGATTGGAAAAGAGTAGGAAAGTTCATGCTTAAGTGGTAAAAAGGAGCTTGTTTTTGACTGTGTCCTATGCTTTGTCATGTCATGCTTGATATTGTTTTGGCTTTATGCTTAGTGATTTTTGCTGTAGCATGACATGTTATAAACAATTGAGATTGCTTAATGTGCCTTGAAAGAATCATGCGTTGTTTTAGCATATAAAAGCATAATATTGTGGTATTCTCCTTTAGTGCTTTATTTGGGTTGACTCGGCGCATGATCACACCATGTTAAGACTATCCCAAGTCACCATAGCCTCTACGATCCTTTAGTTTTCGACTTGTAATATCACTTTATGCTTTAATTAATGATGTTTTGTTGCTTTGCATGATTATGGCCATTATTGCTCTCTTAGTTGGTCGCTCCCAGTCTTTTGCTACCGCCATAACCAAGTATGAGTTCCACTCATGCATCCAACTCCAAATAAAACCAAGTTATTCCAAAGAGTCCACCATACCTACCTATTAGCATTTTCTATTCCAAGTATATTCATGTTTTTATCTACCTTCTGAATTAAACTTGTTATGAGAAAATTAGTGATTAAAGCTCTCACGAACTTGATGGCACACTTTACTTTTCTTGCCCCTAATAAACTTGAACCATTGTGTCATCTATGTTGTATATGCTTGCACTTATATGTTGGGGATTAGCAGAACCATGCTGTCATTGAGAACACTTTCAACATTGCACTTGTACTTTGTACCTAGTTGATATCATGCTCTTTTGTCTATGGATGTCATCGGTGTGAAATGAAAGGGGAGCTTGTAAGTCCATGGAGTTATGTATGTGTGTTAGAGAAACGCCTGGGCCGTCGGTCTAATCCATGCCTAATCATGATGAAAACCTGCAGCGTAACCATAATGAGTAATCTATGAAGCATTCTTCTTATAAAAAAGAGATAGAGATTGAGAAAAAGAGAAAAAGAAAAAAAGAGTTGAGAAAAGAAGAAAGAGAGAAAAAAGCACCATTTTCCCATGGTAAATAAGAAGATTGCTGAGATGCTCGTTGTCTGCTTGCCTTGTCATTTTGATATGGGGATTCTTCTGTATCGTCGGGAAAGGGGTACCTCGTAGGCGGTTCTCTATGATACACATGTACTTACTATGACAAGAACTTACCGGTAACTAAACTTTAGTAGCATGAGGAGCGGTCCTCGTATTCAAGGGACATGAGATTTCCAACTTATACTCTGTCGAGCATATACTCCATAGTTTGTTCACTTTAACCTTAATCACTTCAAGATGCTTATGATAGGGGTAATGAGAGCTGAAAGCTAATAAGTACCATAATTTTTGGAAGTTCTTTATGAAACTTGAATCCTTGTTTCCTTCTATGAAGGCCTTTCTTTTACTTTTATGTTGAGTCTCCATCTTCTATATTGATGCACCTATTGAGAGAGCATAGTGGCCATTCTTAATTTAATGTGCATTGCCCCAAGAATTGTTGGTTGATGCATAACTTTGATATTGCTTGTTCTTAAACTATTTGTATCTAGTCACCCTTATGAACTTTGAAGGTGTCCTATGCATTTACGTTTTGCTACACTATGAGGGACAAGCTGAATACCATTCTCATTGTGTTTTCTTTATGTGAAACACACAAACGTCTTTCAAAGCATTGTTATTCATGAATCTTTTGTCTGTACCTTTTCATGCAACAACATAGTTGCTATGTCTTATTGTTAGAACTATATCTTTCATGTTATGTTGAAGTACTTTGATCCCAGCTTTCAATGCTTGCAAATGGTTTGATCTTGATTGTGATGGTGCATGTCACCTCAAAAATTATTCTTTCTTTTTATCACTTACCTACTCGAGGACGAGCAGGAGTTAAGCTTGGGGATGTTGATATGTTGTTAACGTATCTATAATTTTTGATGCTCCATGCTAGTTTTATATCTACTTTCTTATGTTTTGTCCACACTTTGGAGTATTTCTATATGATTTCTTGGACTAACCTATTAACAAGATGCCACAGTGCCAGTTGCCTGTTTTCTTTTGTTTTTGGTTCCAGAAAAGTCAGAAAATGAATATTCTCGGCATTGGACGAGACAAAAGCCAAAGTCGATATTTTACTAGAAGACTCACGGAGCCAGAAGACGAGACGGAGAGGGGCCAGGGGCTGGCACACCACCTGGTGGCGCGGGCCATGCCAGGCCGCGCCAGGGGGTGGTGTGGGCCCCACCAGCACCCCCTCGGTCTCCCCTTTCTCCTATATATGCCTCCCAGTGCAAAAACCCTAGATCGTCAAGCCTCTAGCCACGAAAAGTTCCGCAGCGCCGCCGCCACCGAAGAGGAGATTCAGGGGACAGAAAGTCTCTGTTCTGGCACCCTGCCGGGACGGGGAAGTGGCCCCGAAGCCATCTCCATTGATCTCCACCACCATCTCCAACGCCGTTGCCGATTCCCATGATGATGAGGGTGTAGTTCTTCCTCGAGGCTAAGGGTTCTACCAGTAGCTATGTGTTCATCTCTCTCTGTATGCATGATCATATTGTGATCATGAGCTTTGTAATCAAGTAGATATACTTTGCTACTCAAGTGATTTAATAGATCTCTGCTCTCCCCATATGTGTGAAAGTGACAGCATGCACACCATGGTGGCACTTAGGCTAGAGATTACAAATACTTGTTATGAGTTATATTTGTAGTTGGATGTCTCTATGAAACTGTTGTGTTTGTTGGAACCATTTAGTGCTCAAGGTGATAGTGTGGGGTTATCTAGATGGGGAATATGAACTTTGAGGAGTGCTGTTATAGCCCTACCATGGATTAGAGTGTCCAACCGGAGAGTAGTTCAGAGTAGTATCATAAAGGGAAGATGTTTATATGAGAGTGTTCACTAGTGAAAGTATGATCCCTAGGCCTTGTTTCTAAGCATTGAAACACCGTTTGCAATTAGATCTGTTACATGTTTGCTTGCTGCCATCTTTATTTCAGTTTGCCTTTAGTCTCTTCCACACTATCAAGCTATTTTCTAGCACCGTTGTCTTTTATCCATACCACTTGTATTTCACTATGTTTTCGATGAACTAGTGCACCTATACACCTGACAAGTGTATTGGGTGTGTTGGGCACACAACCAGTTCCTCCCTGAGTTTGATAAACCTTGGGTGATCCACTTAAAGGAAAACTTGCTGCTGTTCTACAAACCTCTGCACTTGGAGGCCCAACAACTGTCTACAAGAATAGAAGTGCATAGACATCAACATAATGTGACCCGAGGATCTGGTTGGAAGGACAAGCTCTTAACTGTAAGAACATGTCTTGAAGTGATTCTTGATCACTGAACAAGAATTAAGTTTGCACTTAAATGGCAAGAAGCAAAGTAAGTGCCATAGTTGCATTTCATGCACTCGGATCTACATAGAGATAGAAGTATAAAGGCTCCATCTGATGTGATGTATATTGTTATGGCAGGACTAGTTCGTATTTAACGTATAATGATGTGTCCCAGGGCACAATGCCCATGAGAAAGCCCATGAGATTGATCTAAAGTCACTTTAGGCTCCGGGAATCCGGCCTTGTTCTGCTGCCATAACTTCCATACATACACAAAGGATTGCAATGTGTGTTTTGAAGTTTAGATGACAACAGTGAAAACGACCATCATTATAAACACTAGAAACAAAGTCTCACTTTGTCGCCAAACGAATACTTCAACCCTATAAGATAATGATGAGAATGTAAAAATTAGGAAGACATTAACGATTTGCAAAAGACATAATGATCTGGTAAGACAGAACATGGACAGGACAATTCCCGTGAGTATGCATAATCAATAAACGCATATGTTATATGGTTTATGATGAGTAAAATGCGATCTAGATTATTTGTACTCTAGTGCAAGTGGGAGACTAAAGGAGATATGCCCTAGAGGCAAATAATAAATAGGTTTTTATTGTCATATCTCAATTAGTTTATAATAGTTTCATATTGTGCTATAACTGTATGAAGTAGAAACATTGGTACAGGTGTGGTATGAAACAAAGAAGTCCTTAGTAGCCTCTATTTATACTAGTTAGTCACGAGGATGATCTGGGTTTCAAGATCATGGGAATTTATGCCAATTGATAACGAGGTCATATCATTGGTGAATGATGTGATGGACATTCCTCGAAGGATTGCGACACGATCAAGTCATATAGTTCATTATTGCAATAGCTAAAATCTAGACTCCTTTTCCTTAGACTATGAGTTCATATTACTTATTGTTTCCCGAGGCTGCTTTGACTGCATCAAACGTCATCTGGTAATACAGTGACAATAAAGGTATATGTTGGGTATTCCAAAGGAACAGTAGATGGCATGTGACCACAAGACCAGGATTTGTTCACTCACATGATGGGTGAGATACATACGGCCGACTTGGTGAGATTACATCCATAAATGTTGCAACATGTGATGGTCACGGGGATGTAATATCACGGTAACAAGTAAAACGAAACTTGTTGGTAACGAGATTAAACAGGGTATGTGATACCAATGATCGGATCTCGGACAAGTCGTATGAAGAAACAAAGGGAAATTGGATGCTACATTTACCAGTTCAAACGACATTGCTGTTAGGAATGCATAGGGGTCACATGGGCATCCCTGGTCCCTCTGTTGATCATTGATATAGATCATGTCTAGAGCATTCCTGAGCCGTGGGGGGATACACTTAAGGGTACGATGAGAGCGATCATACATAAGATGGAATCACAGTAGAGAAAGAGAAAGCCGGAAATGTTCCCCAGAAATATCCGAAGTTGTTCAGAGAAGGAATAAAGGAAAATACCAGAAAAGTGTTTTCGGATAAATGGGAATTTAAATATAAATTTATTATATGTTAATTATGAATTGATATATTCTAAATAATATTTAATTAAGATTTATAAAAGAAACTTTCATATTAGGCCAAATCCCCGAGGGAAAAGGCCTTAGAGAAAATCTGCAGGAAAAGAAAAGGGAAAAAAATAGCCCAGCCCATGTGGGCGGCGGATAATATCCACCACACGGGCAGGACGCAGCTGGGCTACGCTCGTGGGCGAGCGGCAGATACTAGGCATCACATAGGGGCTGCCGGTAGCTGGGCGCCACCCTATGCGCGCTGGCGGGCCTCACCATGATGGCCCACCCGGGCAGCCGCCGCTGGCCACTTAGCGGGTCGCACACATAGCTGGCCTAGGAGGGGCATGATGCCAGGTAGCAGCCAGGCTACTGCGCTCGTCATAGCTGGGCCATGGGGTGGGCGTGCCGGCCCACCCACGAGGCTGACCTACTGCTGGCCATGGCGTGCTGCTGTGCTAGGCCCTTGTGGCCCAACCGGCTGGGAAGTTCCTTTTTCCTATTTTTCCTTTACTAATTGTTCCACATGGCTAACCTAATGGGGAGGGCACACCCCCTCCGCCTATATAAAGGGGTGCCCATGGGTGGAATAAAATAGACAATAAAATAGAGTTATTCCCCTTGGTTGGAATGCTCTCCCTCTCTCTCTAATCTCCACACATTGGCACGGTCTCAGGTAAGGACTGTCCGTGCAAGAGACACCACACTTGCAACATGCCGCTACACTGTAGGCATTCCTAGCCGGATATCAAATTCCGCACTCCCGGTGGGATCTGGGAGCCGGAGGTCTCATCGTACACCGGATGTGTACGAAGGCACGAGGCGTAACACTTGGGGTGCTTAAATGTCGTGAGCCAAAGCTGCTGCACGATGAAGAAGGAGCAAGGGGTGACCTCCTAGGAGCTTCGCGACCTTGAGGTCGGCTACGAGTACGACTACATCAACCATGTTCCCCTCGTAACATTAATCGTGTACAGTCTACAAGGGTATGTATTCTATACTCTCGTCCATTACCGCATTACTACATAGATAGATCTTGGGCATTAGGTGGTTCCAATGTAGGAATTTTTTGTTTTCTGCTGTGGAACCTTTCAGACCGGACACTCAAGCTGCTTCACTGTCGGGGGATGACCTCCGGATACCCCAACCGAACAAGAACCATGGCAGTCGGCTCGCGTCTGGTTGGCTCAGCACAGCCGGACAGAACAAGTCAAGCCGACTACCTCACGGTAGCCGGAACCGTGAGGAGCAGCAAGGCACGTGACAGGCTACATCAGCGTAGCCGGACTCAATCAGGAGGACAGTGCAACGTGCTACACAGTGCATGATACGCCCTGGTACGAAGACAAGACCCACAACTACATGGACATACCGAAGACTTTGCTGTGTGACGCGGGAACAGTGGCCAAAGGCTAACGACAGGCTCACACGACGTTCACTGTACCCACGATGACCCTACCGCATGTACTTTGATGGGATGTAAGTGTACCGAATACTGTAGATGACCAGCCGGCTGGGACCCGCCTCTGGGGCCCGCCAGCCGGACTGGCCAGTGAGACCGTTTCCTCTCTTCCTATATATGGAGAGGCAAGGTCCTCATAGCAAGGGTTGTCCTCAGTGCATTTAAGGTGGTAGCTAGAGAATACAGCTCAAGGAGCGATTGTAGCCCATATACTACTCATAATCAGATCGGCAGGAGTAGGAGCTTTACCTCACCACGAGGGCTCCGAACCTAGCTACTTCCTGTGTCTCACTACACTTGCTTGTATCCAATCCCGCCTGCGGACGCCGTCGAGAGCTTCCCTGCTAGTCCCCACACCTCTATCTAACCTATTTAGATACTACCGTTCCCAATACAACGACAATTGGCACCCACCATGGGGTGAGATGGCTTCGACCGGAGTCACGTTCCGCACGGGACCCCGCACTTTTGTAGGTGAGTGCATGGCCTCTGGCCTAGTGCTTACACTCGGCAAGTTTGACTGCGTCATTGACAACGCTTCATGCTTCGCCGGATCCATGTTCCCGGCAAATGGTTCCATTCTGCTTTTCGGCGACCTTCCCGTCTATGTCGCCACCGTGCCGGTGCGTTTCCCTAGGGAGATCGTTTTCGTCATGGAACAGCTGCACCACGGCAGCAGCACCTCCGTCGCTCCTCGTGGCGTCGAGGTGATCATGGCCAGCTCCAGCTCTCATCCCTGCCAGCCGCGGGAATGGGGCGCGGATGAGGTCGGAACTTCTGCTCCACCGCAGCCCAGTAACCCGGTGGAGGAGGCTATCGACTGACTCCTCACGCCGGTTAACCTTGGGGATAACATAGAGGAGGCGGAGGCCAACTTTGCCATGGAGAGGTAGTTCCTCCTCCAGAAGGCCATGGAACTAGCTGCGACCCAGAAGCAGATCGAGATCACCCGGTGCGAGTACGACCGCATGCACGACTTCACTCCGGCCACCGCAGAGCCGATCCGGCACGGACAAGTACGACATCAGGGCAGCGAGCTAGGCGGTAGGATGGAGAAGGATGGCGATCCGGATCTGATACCCGCCCTCATTCGGCCCACCTACAGCACACCCATCAAGAACCTGCGCGCGGTGCGAGCCACGGCAGATGAAACTGCCCAACCTGGAGGGCGAGGAACGAGACCGGCAGCACGCCCGGGTGCAGGAGCTCCTCCGGATCACGGACGAGTAGGCTAATGCCAACCAGCAGATGCAAGAGGACCCCAGCTGCTCCAAGGGAAGCAAGTCGCCTGCCAACAGCAAGCACAGCAGCTCCGGCAACAAGAGCCAGCTGCGCCAGGAGCAAACGGTGAACAACAACCCACCACCTCCCCCTCCACAAACCGGAGAGCCAAGACCTACCAGTTCCCGTCTCTCGGGCCGGGTAGGAGCGCCCAACCCGGATCGTCCAGATGCCCGCGACTGCATCGAGCTCCTCGCTCAAGCACGCGTCACGGAAGAAGAAGACTCCACCGGACCGGTTTGTTTCGGACCCCACATCCGGAACGAGCCATTTCCGCATAAGTTCACCCTACCTAGGGACACCCCCATGTACAACAGCAACATGAAACCGGAAGACTGGCTGACCGACTATGCCACGGCAGTCGGCATCGCCCATGGGAACAAGCGCACAACTATGCGCTACGTCGCCCTTATGCTAACCGGGTCAACAAGGACTTGGCTCAACAGCCTCGCGCCCAACAACATCAATGCCTGTCCAGACTTTGAGAAGGTGTTCGTCCGCAACTTCAACGGCACGTACAAGCGTCCGGGCTGCCCGCGCGACCTGGCCTTGTGTGTTCAGGGCGACCGCGAGATGGACCGCGAGTACCTCGCTAGGTGGACGGAGCTCCGCAACACCTGCGAGGGCATCCTGGAGAGCCAGGCCATCGGCTTCTTCATCGAGGGGTGCCAAGAAGGCACCATGCTTCGCCACCGGCTACTGTGTGACGAGCTGAAAACCATGGAGGATCTCATGATCGTTGTAGACCAGTACGCCACTGTGGATGCCACGATGAAGAAACCCCTCCGAGTAAGTGCTGACGGGCATCCGACTTTGTCGGAGCCAGCTCGCGATCGTCCGAGCAATCCGGCTGGAGAAGCCGGATCCTCCAGGTGCCACGGCAACGACAATCTGTTCCATGGGGACCGCCAAGCCGGACAGCAGAAGCCTCTCTACCATGCGCGGTAGGTCAATGCTGTGGAGGGCGCACCCGACGCACCAGCTAACGACGCAAGAAGGCAGAAGCCAAGTCTCATCTTTGACCAAATGTTTGACGGCCCGTGCATGTGGCATAGCGGTCCCTTCAAGCCGGCTATGCACACCACCTAGCGCTGCAGCTGGACCTGCCAGCTAAAGGACCAGGGCAACCAGCAATGTCTGCCCTGCCCCCTCTTGGTGGCCCCCACCGCCGGCTAGGGGAGCCGGTAATGATGGTAACAGCGGCAATGGCAGCAACAACAACGGCTACCCCCAGCCGCACGCCGCCTACCACATCTTCGAGACAGAGCTAGACGACAAGCACAGCCACAGGCGGTGCTCCAAGGAGGTCAACGCCATCGTCTCCCTAGTCCCCTAGTACCTGAACTGGTCGGAGACCCCCATCACCTGGAGCCGGGACGATCATCCAGATCAGCGTTCGATCCCTGGGGGCTACGCCATGGTGCTTGACCCCCTCATCATCTCCAACGAGCGCACCTGCCGCTTCTCGCGTGTCCTTATCAACGGAGGCAGCAGCCTTAACCTTCTCTACCGGTCTTCGCTGGAGAAGCTTGGCATCCGCGAGTGCGACCTACGCCTGACTACCACGACGTTCCGCCGTGTATTGCCAGGACCGGCTTGCGCTCCGCTGGGCAAAATCCAGCTGGATGTCATTTTCGGGACCGAGGAGAACATCCGACGCGAGCCAATATGGTTCGAGGTGGTGAACCTATCGAGTTCCTACCACGCTCTCCTCGGGCGCCCCGCCCCCGCCAAGTTCATGGCCGTCCCCCACTATGCGTATCTCAAGACGAAGATGCCGGGACCAAATGGCGTGATCACTGCCGCCGGCTGCTTTAGGTGGTCGATGGAGTGCGCCTCAGCCGGCTGCAAGCTGGCTGAGGCCCTCATCATAGCCGAAGAAAAGTGTGTGATCATGTGCAATGTGGCCATGGCCCAGCAAGAAATGACAGCTAGCAGCAAGCCGACTGGAGAAGCAGCTTTCCAGCCGGCAAAGGAGACGAAGAGGATTCTGCTCGACCCCTCCGACCCGACAAGGTTTGTCACCATTGGTGCCAACTTGGATAGCAAATAGGAAGGCGCGCTTGTCGACTTCCTCCGTGAGAATCGGGACATCTTCGCATGGTCACACAAGGACATGCCAGGTGTGCTGAGGGAGTTCGCCGAGCACTCGCTTCATGTGCGGCCGGATGCCAAGCCGGTCAAGTAGCCTCTACGCCAGTTCGTAGAGGAGAAAAGAACGATCATTGGTGATGAGATCACCCGGCTCCTTGTAGCTGGGTTCATCATGGAGGTGTACCACCCGGACTGGTTGGCCAACCCAGTCCTGGTGTTGAAGAAGAACAAGACCTGGCGCATGTGTATCGACTACACTAGCCTGAACAAGGCGTGCCCGAAAGACCCCTTCGCTTTGCCCCGTATCGATCAAGTTATCGATTCCACGGCCGACTGCAATTTGTTGTCCTTCCTGGATTCTTACTCCGTTACAATCAGATCTGGCTAAACCCGGCTGACCAGATAAAGACATCGTTTATCACCCCATATGGGGCTTTCTGTTATGTAACCATGCCTTTCGGTATGAAAAATGCAGGCGCTACCTATCAGCACTGTATGCACAAATGCTTGTACTCGCAGATCGGCCAAAACATGCATGCCTATGTGGACGATGTGGTCATCAAGACCAAGGAGAAGCGCACCCTACTCGAAGACTTGGGAGAGACATTTGGCAACCTCCGTCAGTACCAGATGAAGCTGAACCCGGAGAAGTGCATCTTCGGAGTCCCATCTGGCCAGCTACTCGGTTTCCTTGTTTCACAACAAGGGATCGAGGTAAATCCGAAGAAGATCGCGGCTATCGAGAGAATGCAGCCGCCTAGAAGCTTGCTTGGAGTCCAGAAGTTCACCGGATGCCTGGCCTCCCTCAGCCGTTTCGTCAGCCGGCTGGGAGAGAAGGCACTTCCGTTGTACCAGCTGATGAAGAAGACGGACAAGTTCTCCTGGACCTCGTAAGCTGACGCCGCTTTTCATGACCTCAAGCGCATGCTATCCACAACACCGGTTCTAGCCACGCTAGCTAGAAAGGAGCCAATGTTGCTGTATATAGCAGCCATCAGCCGGGTCGTCCTGGTGGTGGAGCGCCCTGAGGAAGGCAAGGCTCAGTCGGTTCAGCAACCCGTCTACTACCTCAGCGAGGTTCTCTCCCTCTCCAAGCCGAACTACTCCCACTACCAGAAGATGTGTTATGGTCTATACCTAGCGTGCAAGAAGCTCAAGAACTACTTCGAGGAGCATCCGATTAAGGTCGTGTGCACCGCACCCCTTTCGTAAGTCATCGGCAACAAGGACTCCACCAGACAAGTCGCCAAATGGGCCATCAAGATTGCCACCTACTCCATCCAGTACGAGCCCCGGCTCACGATCAAGTCACAAGCTCTGGCAGACTTCCTCGTCGACTGGGCCGAGACCCAGTACCTCCCACCGGTTCCTGATTCCGACCACTGGAGGAATTTTTTGACGGCTCGAAGATGCTCGGGGGCTTGGGAGCCGACATCATCCTCACCTCTCCCAAAGGAGACCGGCTAGAGTATGTTCTCCAGATCCACTTCAAGGTTTCCAATAATGTTGCCGAATACGAGGTGCTGGTGCATGGCCTCCGGGTAGCCAGGGAAATCAGCGTCATTCGGATCCTTTGCTTTGGCAATTTGGATCAGGTGGTGCAGCAGGTATCCGGAGAGTGGGATGCCCGTGATGCAAACATGGCTCTCTACCAGTTCCACGCACAGAAGCTCAATGCCTGCTTTGATGGATGTGAGTTTCATCACGTCCCTCATGTCAACAACGAGGCAGCCGATTCGCTAGCACGAATCGGAGCCACCAGGCAGGCGATCCCGCCAGGGGTCTCCTTGGAGCATCTGCGCAAGCCCTTCATCAACCCATCTCCCGAGTCGGATTCCATTATTTGGGCGGGGAGCACCCCGGTTGACGGCACGGAAGACGCGGAACCGGCAGAACCCGCGAAGAAGAAGGCTCACACCAACTCTGGCAAGTCCGTACCCTCCGGCTCGCAAGACCTGGGGGCTGCCGACTCATCAAGCGGCTCGAGGGCTACTGTTCTGGGTACCACATCCGGACGACCCCCCGACGCCCCTCAACCAGAGAACGGACACGTCCTCACTATCCGAGAGATACCATCCTGGTTGCATCCCTTCATGAACTACATTGCCAATGGAGAGATTCTAGATGACGAGGTGGACGCCAGGAAAATCCAGCGGTACGCGCACACGTACACCATCATCAACAAGGAATTGTACAAGCGTAGCGTATATGGCATCTTCCAACAGTGTGTTGATGTGGACACAGGCTACCGGTTGCTCAAGGACATCCACCAGGGCGCGTGTGGGCATCACACTTCATCCAGGGAAATAGTCGCCAAGGCGTTCTGCCATGGTTTCTCTGGCCCACCGCCCTCGAGGATGCCGAGCAGCTAGTCCGCGCGTGCAACGGATGCCAACGCTTCGGGCAGCTCAGGCATATGTCGACTATGCTACTCAATACTATACTGATCACCTAGCCGTTCGCTGTCTGGGGCCTCAACATGGTTGGTCCCTTCAAGAGGGCGCGTGCTGGCATGACCCACCTGCTGGTGGCGGTATAAAAGTTCACAAAGTGGATAGAGGCAAAGCCTATCCGGAAGCTAGACGGGGCGACAGTCGTCACCTTCTTCACCGACATCATTAACCGGTTCGGCTACCCCAACAGCATCATCACAGACAACAGGAAGAACTTTGCCAAGGGGGCCTTCACCCAGTTCTGCAGCAACAAGGGCATCCGGCTGGACCTTGCTTCCGTCGCACACCCGCAGTCCAATGGGCAGGTCGAAAGGGCAAACGGCCTAGTGCTAGCCGACATCAAGCCGCACCTCATCGACCCTTGGAGTGGTCACCCGGATGCTAGATTGAGAAACTTCTGGCTATGTTGTGGAGCCTCCACACCACACCGAATAGGTCGACCGGTTTGACCCCGTTCTTCCTCGTCTATGGCTCGGAAGCCATCCTCTCCGCGGACATTGAGTTCGACTCACCGTGCAAGCTCCTCTACGATGAAAAGGCCAACCAGGAGGCGTGGGAGGATGGCGTCGACCTCCTCGAGGAGGCCCACGAGCTGGCACTGTCCAAATCAGCCATGTACCAGTAGCGCCTATGCCACTACCATTTGAGCCGAATCCGCCCCGTCTTTGCGAGGGCGATCTGGTTCTCCGGCTGGTACACGACATGAAGGGCATGCACAAGTTATTGCCACGCTGGGAGGGTCCCTTCATCATCAGCCGGGCGCTGCCCAACGACTCCTACTACCACATCGACGCGCAGCAGCGATGCAAGAACAAGATGTACAAGTCAGACGAGGAAACAGAACGCCCCTGGAATGCGGCCCTGCTCCGCTCGTTTTACACCTAATCACCGGACAATGTATGTATCCCGCGAACTCTATGAATGAAAATGCGGACCCCTGGGAGTTACTCGGGGGCTCCTTGCTAGAAATTTGTGTATATTCGTTTCCGGTTCAGTTTTTCCAGCTCTAGCAACCCCTGCCTAGGGGCTTGCCGGCTGGCCCGACATGTTAAATCAACAAACCGGCTGATTAGTGTGCGATGATGTCAGAGGCCCACTCTTCGTCTCAGCTACAGACCGCAACCCGACTGTCCGGCTAGCAAGAGCAAAAGCCCGAGGCATCCCACATGAAAAACAGGGAGGAGATGCAACGGATCGGGCGTCTCAGCCTTGCAACTAGTTTGAGACGATTCGGCTACTAAGCCGTCAGTACCATGCGCAATGTACTGTCAGCTCCCTTCGATTCCGTCTGCAGACCGCAACCCGACTGCCCGACAAGGATGCATCGTAAACAACAGAGCACACAGGAAAATGACTAAATGTCCAAAGAAGCACAAGCTAGTTTTCAAAAAATAAATCTGCCTTTTGGCTAAAAGGCGATACCTTAACCGACTAAACCTATTAACGGGTGAGAATGTATATATATTTGTTTTGTACGACTACAACGAGTCAGAATTCAAGAAGGAGGAAGATTCGAAGTCCTTGCCTTCATCAAGCACTTCGAATCTCGGGAGCTACACCCACTGGGTGCGCTCGCGTGCCCCCAGTAGAATCTTGTAGTTTCCGACTGGCTAAAGGTGTTTAGCCGGATATTTGGAGCTCAGGTGAGGGCAAGGGCAGGGAGAAAGGAAAGAAGAAGATTCGAAGCACCTGGTTGCGCCAGCTAGTCCGAATCTCGAGGGCTACACCCAGTGGGTGCGCTGGCGCGCCCCCACTAGAATCGAAGTTCCCCCGGCTGCAGGCGTTCAGCCAGCGAAAGTAACCGGCTACCTCCCAGGTTGGGGTAGCCGGCTAGAGGTGTCTAGCTGGATGAAGCTAAAGACTCGAAGAAAAGAAAGAAGATTCAAAGCACCTGGCTACGCCAGCTACTCCGAATCTCGGGGGCAACACCCAGGGGGTGCGCTGGCACGCCCCCACTAGAGTTGGAGTTCCCCCGGCTAAAGGTGCTCAGTCGGGTGAAGGTAGCCGGACGATTTCAGCCGGCGAAATATCAAAACTTCGAAGCGCACAAAAGTCACAAGTTGGAAGCAAAACAAATAGTTCATTTGGATAAAAAAGGGGAGACGAAGCTCCCATAAGTTCACCCGGCGTCAGAAACAGCCGACGCACACGACAAAGTTCAATCAAGCAAAATAAATACAAGTCCGCTCGGCATCCTGGGGATTACTTCTAGTTGGCAGGGCCCTTGCCATGGGGAGGATCCCGGTTGGAAGCGGTGTCGGGAGGCGGAGGAGGCGCGTTGGCAGATTCGGCTCTGTTGTCCCCACCAGTCGGATGCGACGAAGCTTCCGCATCAGGCGTGCCGGCAGACTCCGAGTTGGTGAGGACCTCGTGACGTCCGAATAATCGACGATCTTGATGGTGCAGGCCCGGAGCTCCGGATGGGCCTAGCGGATGGCGGCGAGGTCGGCGCCGGCATGGAAGCCTCCGTCGATCTTCTCGATGCGGGCGTCCTTGTACCAAGAGAGCATCAGGGCCAAGGCCATTTCTGCCCCGGCTCTTGCCGCCAGATCCCTTAGGCGATCGACGATAGCCAGCACCTCCGTCACCTTGGCCGCTAGCTGCGCCATCGTCTCCGGAACCGGCGCGTTCGGCCACAAAAACGTGAAGATAGCCTGAGCCGCCTGGCGAAGCTTGGCAGCCTCCTCGCCAAGGAGGACGACCAACTCCTGGGCGGTCGGCTCCTCCCTCGGTCAGTTCTCCTGCAGCCAGTTATACTCCAGCAGGTCTATGCCAGGATAAAATGCTATCAGAAAAAGGAATGTCAGATCCGGCTACCGGATCCGGAGAGACGAAGATAGGAGGAGAAAAACTTACCCTTGGCCGTGTGCCTGACCTGCATCAGCTCCTCCACTAGAGCCTTCTCCCGAACTGTCAGTCGTTTGACCTCGTTCTCTTGGTCCTTGTTCTGGGATTCCAGGAGGTCAAAAGCTTAGGCCCGACTGGTGAGGGTGGCGTCGCGCTCCTTGATGGTGGCCTCCAGGTCGTCTGACTTGGTGTGCCAGTCCTTATTCTGTAGACAAAGCATGGAATTGGACTTTCTCAGCCGGTCGTTTGCCTTCTTCAGGTGATCAATTTCCCGCTGAGCGCACACCATGATGGCTGCGGAAACCGACTATCAGCCAAAAAAATATGGAGAAAGGGAAAGACCAAAGCATCCGGCAGTTGTATCCGGCTAAAGGGACTTACTCTGGGAGGTACCGTTGGCAGCCGTGAGCTTCTGCTCTAGGGTTTGGTTGCCGCCGGCTGCGGCCTCGAGAAGCCGGATCTCCTTCACCGCCAGCTCAAGGGTGGCGGCAAGGTCCGCCAGCGAGGCGGCGGATGAGGCATCGTTGTCGATGGCGTTGGCGACCAGCGACTCCTTCGCCTCTGCCACCTTCATCCGCCACTCCTCTCCCGGCTCATCGTCGGAGTTTTCGTCGGTGACGACCACAAGCTCCTTGCTGGTGGAGGCCCTCCTCGCTGCCGTAGGGGAACTACCTCCACTTTGTGAAGAAGGCACAACTATTTCCGGTTGCACCACCATGGTCGGCGGGGTATTCCCCGCTCCGGCTACGGCAGCTGAATCAGCTTGAGGCGGTGGTGGAGATGGTGACCTGGGCGAAGGAGGGGGAGCAGAAGCAGATGGGGGTGGCGTGGTGTTCGGCACATGAGGTGGCGAGCCAGTGGGCACCCGCGTCGGGCTGGCGGCACCAAAGGAAACCAGCGTGCTGAACAAAAGAAGAAAAGAAAGAAGAAAAGGCAAATAAGCAAAAGACAGAAAAATTGGCACAAGGAAAGGAAGAAAAGGCACAAGGGCCAGCAAATGGCTTACACCAGCACCAAGGGGGGCGGCCCCTTCTTGCGGCCAAGGTGGTTGGGCGGAAGGGAGCAGGTACGGCTCCTCTTGGGGGCCAGCGCCTCCACGGTGGGCCGGCTAGACCTGCTCCCGCCGGTGCCGGATCGGCTGGAGCCGCTTCCTCCAGCACCAGACCGGCTGGAGTCATCGTCTGCCGCGCGGCACCGGGCCGGCTTGGGAGCCGGCGCGGCCTCCTCCTCCTCGTCGACCTCCACATGGCGGTAGGGGGCTAGCTCGTCATTCCGGCTAGGGAAGACATCTCCGTCCCCATCCGACTCCTCACCGGACTGGCGAGCGCATGGCTCGGGAAGGTCAGGCATGAAGTTCTGAAGAAGGGTCTCGCCCTCCTCCTGGAGGATACAGGGGAACATCTGCCAAGAAGAAAGAAGCGCAAGAGGTTAGCCGGACGGCAAAAAGTTACAAGCAGAAAAACCGGCTGACAAAAAACTTAACCGGGGCGCACGTTTGTCGCAGCTGTAGGGGACCAGCCCGAACTTCCAACCTTCTGGCAGCCGCTCCTTCGTGATCGTCCACACCCACTCCTTCAAGTTGTGGTAGCGAGGATCATGGCGGTACAGCCGGGTCGGGTCCATCCGGCCAGAGTAGAAGCACATCTTGTGCGCCTGCTGCTGTAGTGGCATCATCAGCCGGGACATCCAACTAAGGGTGATGTCCAGGCCGGTTAAGCCGACGGTGATGAGGGCGCGCATGCACTGCAGCATCGTGTCCGACTCCGTCTTCCCCCCGTAGATCTTCAGATCCGGTACTCGTCGGTGAGGTTGCGGATGTAGAAGTACGACTGTTGCCACAATCGCACTGTGTCCTGCAGCCAGAACTTGGGGTAGCCGGTCTCAGTTGCCCGCGTGAGCGAGTTCGACGGGACGTGACGAGCAGTGGGTCCCACTTTCTGACTTTGATTTGACTGGGCGTGCGTAATCTTTATTTTAACTGCGCCTCCTCGATTTCCGTGCGTAATGGGAGTAGTGGAGGGACGGTTCACGCTTCCCCTTCTCCATGTGTCCAACACGATGTGTGCCACGCGTCCAATAGGGTTTTTCTGAGCCATTGGATTGGATCTTCTAGGGGTTAAGTAGCGGTGCTACGGCGGTAATTTTTCCCATCTGTGCTCATTCTTCCTTGCTGTCATCGCCATTGCTGTTGCTCCTCTGCTTTTCTCTGCGCCCGTTTCCTCCATGACGCCGGACTAGCTCCGCTCGTTTCCGAGCTACTTTCTTCGCTCGCATCGCCGTCGTGCAATGGGGAAGAAGAAGGGAGGCGTCGCTGCTGATTCCGCGCCCACTGTTACCACGGCGAAGAAGTAGGGCGGCTCCGCCGCTGCGGGCACCAGCACTGCCACTGGCGGGAAGAAGAAGGTCGCGGGCACTCGCGTCACGAATGGTGCGTGGCGCCCTTCCATCATCAAGGCGTCTGATCTCCGTCTTATTTGCCAAGACGGAGTGCTGTCCGCTGCAGTCGCCGACGCGCGCGTCCCCAACGGTGAGACCATTCCTGCTCCTCCCGCTGGTTTTCGAGTGATGTTTCTAGCATTCATCATTCGCGGTCTCTCCTTGCCTCTTCACCCCTTTTTTAGGGGTCTTCTTTGTTTCTACGGGCTCCAGCTCCATCAGCTGTCCCCAAATTCGATCCTCCACATCTCTTGCTTCATCACACTTTGCGAGTGCTGGCTCGGATTCGAGCCACACTTCGGCATTTTCAAGCACATCTTCAAATTGAAGCGCTAGTCTGCATCTGGCTCTTTAGTTTACGATGTAGGTGCTTGCGGAATCCACGTCGACCCATCCGCCACCTACTTCGACATCAAGCTCACGAAGTCCGTCCAAGGGTGGAGGGATAAATGGTTCTACATCCGTGATCAGAAGGCCAATGGTGAGCACTTTGGACTCGCGCCCTTTGATCCCGCGACACCGTGCAGGAGGATGCGCTCCTCGAAGAACGTAGTTATGCCTGGTGAGCTCACGGAGACAGACATGCTATATCAACGCGTCTGCGACCTCGAGAGTCAAATAGGCAAAGAGGAGGGAGGCTGCGCTCTGATCCGAACTTGGCTGCGCCGTCGCGTCCAGCCCCTGCAAGCCAGAGTCCACCCCATGTTTCAATGGGCTGGCACTGATGATGCCACTGGCGTGTCTGCCGATGGCATGTCCGCGAGTGAGGTGGACAAGAAGGTTTGACTGGTCACGAAATACACCAGCAAGGATGTGCTTCCTAGTGAGCTAGTTGTTCCTCCCTTTGATGCTTCGAATCCTCCTCCTGAGGTATAGTTGTGCTACGCAGTAGCTTATTTTGTCGATTGTTTTTCTGTTGCTTACTTGCTTTTTGCTGATTTTTGTTGTCTGTATGCAGGATTGGGCAGTGTCGCCTTGTATGCCCCCTCTTCCTGAGGGGATTAATCCTCGCGAAGCCTTGGAAGAGGATGAGTCTGAGTCAACTGTCCCTTCTGATGTGGAGGAGGAAGCCCCCGAGTCCGATAGTCCGGATACTCGCAAGCGTTCGCGCAACGAGGATTTCGACGCGTCGTCTCCTTCGACTCCGGAAGGTACGAGCGTTGGTGCGGAGTCGCCAATTCCTGCCGTTCCTGTGAAGGCTGTGGCACCATCTTCTCGCAAGAAGATGCGATTGCCCAAGGAGCCTTCGTCGGAGTCGGTGGAGGCCACATTTGACTTTGACAAGTTTGACTGGTAAGTTTTCTAGTTCATTTGTTCTTCTCTGTTTTCTTCTTGTTGGCATGTCCTAGAGTTTGCCCTTTCTCAATGTGGGGTTTGTCTTGTATTCAAGAGGTGTCATCATCTTCTGGCAACGTCGAATTTTTGAATGAATCAGGAGTCGCGACCTCAAGGGCCAAGAAAGAGGTCGAGCGCACTCCTTCGCCTCCATTGGTGGCCCACTCCGGGCACAACTCTTCCAGTTCTCCTCGTGCAAGAGAGCATCGAATGGTTGCCCGGGTGATGGTACAACAGACATCTTCGGAGTCACTGGAGGACCATGTAAGTATAGCTTTTCTTCATTTTAGTGTTGCAGTCGACGTTATCTGTTGCCTCTGCTGATTCCTTGGTTGTGCTACAGCTCCTTGTGAAGGAAGCCGCGTATTTGGCAGAACAAGTGATGGTGATGGGCCGCCAGCATGCAATACTGGAGACGCGTTACCGCGTGGTTGAAAGTGAGTGTTCTACACTTATTCTTCTTCGTCTTCTCCTTTTGATATAGTCGACTAATAATCAAATTTTACTTGTCGTGTAGCTGAACATAATGCCTTATTGCGTAACGCCGCCACCTTGGAGAAGACACTTGCCGCGGCTGTGAAGGGTCGCGACGAGGCAATCGCAGCGCGTGACGAGGCGCGGAAGCGTGAAGAGGATCTGCATGCCTCCTTTGTGGCCAGGGAAAAGTTGTTCGAAGAATAACTATTCTCAATCGCCAAGGCTCTCTCAGGTACTTTTTCTTGTGGATATTGTTGTCCTTCTTTGCTTCTAATATTTTTGCTGGTGGCGCTGATGTTTTTGGTCCATGTGTGGGTTTATGTACAGATGTTGGCGATTTGAGCTTTGACCCACAGGACCTTCGTTGCGATGGAGCTTTGGCGGGTGCGTTGGCTGCAGTCGAGGACCGTAGCACCGCTGTCCAAGATACACTTTCCAAGGCCAAGGGCGCCCTCAGTCGCCTCCAGGAGGAGTTGATGCCTAAGGCGGAGCTGATCGATAATATGGATGAGCTAGTGGAGTCACTCGCCGGGGGTGTGCCTTCCAGCTACAAGAACTCACTCCACGCGGCTGACGCGTCCATGTCACTCGCCATGGTGTAGGCCCACGGAGTCGAGATCAATCCTTCCGCGGTGTTGAAGGCGATGCCTGTTGGCGCGAACGGTCAGCGGGTAGTCTTCGCTCCTTTCGCGACTGCCTGTGGCAAATATGGGCATCACTTGATAAATACCATTGCGAAGTATTCCGAGGAGCTCCAACGTGCCAAGAAGGCGGCGAAATCTTCGGCCTCGGGGCCGGCGGAAAGTCCATGGCGTCTGATACTACCACGGAATTGATGAAGCCCCCGAAGCCGTCGAAGTCGAAGAAGCCAGCTGCTCCTTAGTTAGCTTTGTAATAGTTGATTAGTTTATGTCCTTTTGTTTAAGAACATGCCTGCTGGCGATTGTATCTGCTGATACTTATGCTGGTCTTGAATGCACTTTTGTCTTTGTTTTGATTTGGTCGTCTTATTTGCTTCTATCTTGACTTGTGGTAGGGTACATCAAGTGATCCTATGAGGGGGATCCAGGACTCGCCAACTCTTGATGATATCGTGGCACCGTCGTGCTCCAGGGTAGATGAGTTGTCCTTGCTTTTGCGACTGCATGATCGCGTGAAGCAGCTGGAGCGTGAGTTTCCCGTGCTCCGCGGTAACGCGGACGTGTGGAAGTCGAAGGCGGAAAAAGCCACCGCCCGAGAGCAGTATTTGCTTAGCGAGGTGACGCAACTGGGCGACCAATTCAAGTGTTAGTTTGCTTATTCTCATCTCTTCCTTGTAGTCACTCGCAGTGGTACATTGTACTCATGCTGCTGGTGCTGCTTCGTGTAGTTGTTAGTGCGCGCCATCCGCAGGAGGAGAAGGATAGAATTGCTATTCGCCTGCATGATATCACCCAGGAGCAACTTCAAGAGAGTGGATACTTCTAGGTAGATCATGATCGTGCGACTGCGCTGGCGACCCTGCAGGATCGTGCATCACGAGTGCTACTCTTTCTGAAGAAGTCGCAGTCATGCTTGAAGAACATTTATCAGGCGACGTTCCCACTGGATGATACTCCATCAAGCTTGCTGGCCCTTTTAGCCAAGTTTCAAGATATGTCCGTGGTTCACGAATGCGTGAGGCAACAGTTGGTGGCTGGTGCGAAGGCCTCTTTGTCAATGGTGTGACTGCACAGGCCTGACGTGGATGTTGCGGCAATTGCGTCTGGGCTGCCTGCGCCCCCAGCAGGTTCTGCCTGGAATATGGTGCCGCACTACCAGGCGGTGGACCGCCCAGCAGAAGAGATTGTCGACTTTTTTGAGGAACAAACTAACGTTCTTCTGCTGCAGTAGTAGCCTTTTTGTATCCTGCACATAAGTGTACTTGTGTTGTAAAGTTCGTATAAGTCTTGTAAATAATTTATTGTCGTATGTGCATAAAGAGTTTTGTTAGCATGAAGTGCTTTGCACTATACGAGTCCTTTTCGTTAGCCTGGCCATGTTTTATCTCAGTCCCTTGTCAACCTGTCAGGTGCGTTGCAGCTGGAGTGATGTTGTGTTTTAAGGGTTTCGATTGATGTACCAGCTACTCAGGATATCGCGTTTTGGTTCAGAGAACAGATGTGTACAGGGTGGCACAGCCCCCGAGTATATAAATTGAAAAAGTAAAGGAGAACACAGAGTTTTGGGGCACTTAGCTTTTATTTATTCAAAGGACAGTGCGAGGTACAATGTGTGGCTAAGTAGCCTTGGCTGAGTAGCCTTATTTGCAATGTAAAAGTAAAAATGACTAAGGGTAGAAGCGTCGCAGCTGTGCGACGTTCCAGGGATTGGAGTATGCGACTGCTGTCTCTAAATCTTGAAGGCCATAGGTGCCACCTGGGATTACTTCTGTAATCACGTACGGTCCTTCCCAGGGGGACTCGAGCTTGAGATGCCCCTGCTGGTTCAGTCGCAGGACCAGGTCACCTTCGACGAAGGATCTGGGGCGAAGCCTTCTACTGTGGTAGTTGCGCAGGTTCTGCTGGTAGATCGTGGATCTTTCTGCGGCGATTTCTCTTGCTTTGTCAAGGAGGTCGACAGAGTCTTCGAGTGCAAGGGATGACTCTTGTTCACTGTAAGCGACCACGCGCGGCGCCTTGTATCGTACTTTGGCGGGTAGCACTGGCTCTGCTCCGTAAACCATAAAGAATGGCGTGTAGCCCGTGGCGCTGTTTGGAGTTGTACGTAGGCTCTAGAGTACGGATTGCAGTTCATCTGGCCAGCAACCCGCAGCTTGTTCGAGTGGTCATAGGAGTCGCATCTTGATGCCGCTGCAGACGCGCCCGTTTGCTTTTTCCACCTGACCGTTGGTCTGTGGATGCGCTACTGAGGCGTAGCTGATGTTGATCCTCAGGTTCTCGCATAATTCTTGGAACTCCTTGGATGTGAAGTTCATCCCGTTGTCGGTGATGATGCTGCGCGACACGCCAAAGCGGTAGACGATGGACTTGAAGAACCTTGGAAGCTTGCCGACCATGTCGACTACGACCAAGAGGTAGACGTAGCCTCCTCGCAAGGACCTTGGAAGCTTGCCGACCATGTCGAGCCCCCACTGTGCGAAGGGCCAAGCCAATGAGATTGGCCGTAGCTCTACGCCTGGTGCGTGTGGCTTGTCCGCGAATTGCTGGCAACCATTGCATTTTTGGACTATGTCCTTGGCGTCGCGCATGGCCGTGGGCTAGTAAAATCCAGCTTGTAGAGCTTTGGCAACGAGGGCGCGACTGCCAGCGTGGTGCCTGCATGTCCCTTCATGGATGTCGAGGAGGACTGCTCTTCCGTCGGCCATGGAGACGCATCGTTGTAGCACTCCTGTGATGCTGCGTTTATACAGTTCGCCGTTGATAACGGCGAATGCCTTGGATCGCCCCGCGATGTGCCGTGCATCTGTCGGATCTTCCGGTAGCCTCTTGCTGAGGAGGTACGTAATGTACGGCTGCGTCCAGGATTGCTCGATCATCATGACGCTCATTGGTCTCTCGAGTCCTGTGTCTAGCTCGAAGTCATCGAGTGCCATTGGCTCATTGGGTGGCGTAGCCCCCGAGTCCGTTGCTGCGCTTGTTTTCTTCTCTACGGCCTTTGGCTTGATGGAGCATTCGCATATGCGCTCGAGAAATACCCCAGGTGGTATGGGGACACAGGAAGAGCCTATGTTGGCGAATGCGTCCGCCTCTTCGTTGCTTTCATGACCTACGTGTCGCAGCTCGCAACCATCGAAGTCTCCTTCGAGTGTATCGTAGAGGTCGCGGTACACGATCATGTTGTCGTTCAGTGCGTTGCACTCATGCATTGTTTGGTTGACGACCAACTTGGAGTCGCCATATATGATGAGCCTCTTCGCGCCGCAATCTTTTTCCATCCTCATCCCGTGCAACAGGGCCTCGTATTCAGCCTCATTGTTTGAGGCTGTGAACTGCATTCGCAGGATATACTTCAGCTTGTCCCCATGAGGTGATGTCAGTATGACACCTGCGCCTGCTCCGTCTTTCCACTTGGACCCATCGAAGTGCATTGTCCAGAGGTAGGACATATCTGGCTTGTCCGGGAGTTGGTTCTCCATCCAGTGCACGAGGAAGTCAGGGAGAACTTGCGACTTGATTGCGTCGCGCTTTTCGTATGTGATGTCTCGTGGAGACAGCTCTATTCCCCAAAGCGCGACTCGCCCCGTGGCGTCGGGGTTATTGAGGATATGTCCCAACAGGGCGTCGTTGACTACCACGAATGGGTGTTCCTAGAAGTAGTGGCACAGTCGCCGGGCGGTCATAAAGACGCCGTACGCCAGCTTCTGGTAGTGCGGGTACCGCTGTTTTGTTGGCGTGAGGACCTCGCTGAGGTAGTATACCGGACGTTGTATGCCATGGACCTTGTTTTCCTCTGCTCGCTCGACAACGAGCACTGTGCTGACCACCTAGTTGGTGGCGGAGATGTATAGCAATAGTGGTTCCCTTCTCATGGAGTCACCAGCACTGGCGAAATGGATAGCAGGTGCTTGAGATCTTCGAATGCTTCTTGCGCTTCATTGGTCCACTCGAATTTTTCAGCTTTGCGGGGGAGCTGGTAGAAGGGCAGTGCCTTTTCACCCATATGACTGATAAATCGACTGAGGGCCGCGTTTCGTCTGGCCAGTAGCTGGACGCCTCTTATGTTCTTCGGCTTCTCCATGGCCAGTATGGATTTTATCTTCTTCGGGTTCGCCTCGATTCCCCTCGCGGAGATGAGATACCCGAGTAGCTTCCCAGATGGTACGCCGAAGGCGCATTTGTCCGGATTGAGCTTGATCCGGTAGCGGTCGAGGTTGGCAAAGGTTTCACGCAAATCATCGATTAGAGAGGCTTCCTCCTTGGTCTTAATTACTATGTCGTCGACATAGACTTGGATGTTGCGACCCAGTTGTTCCTTGAGGCAAGCCTGCATGCACCGCTGGTAGGTGGCTCTTGCGTTTTTTAGCCCGAAGGGCATTGTGTTGTAGCAGAACACACCAAAGGGTGTTGTAAACGCTGTTTTCTCCTGATCTTCCTCCTTCATTCGAATTTGATTATAGCCTGAGTAGGCATCGAGGAAGTAGAGGCGCTCGCATCCCGCAGTGGAGTCGATGATCTGGTCGATCCGTGGCAGCGGGAAGTGATCCTTTGGGCAGTGCTTGTTCAGAGAAGTGAAGTCCACGCACATCCGCATGATATCCGTGTCCTTTTTTGGTACCAGCACCGTGTTGGCGAGCCAAGTGCTTTTCTTGATCTCGCGTATGAACTTGGCCTCAAGGAGTCTGTTGATCTCCATTCCAACTGCCTGCACTCGTGGCTCAGACAATCGCCTAATTATTTGCTTGACTGGCCTTGCGTCGGGGTTGACGTTGAGTGCGTGCTCGGCGAATTCCCTGGGAACTCCTGGCATGTCCGTAGGACACCAGGAAAAAATTTCCCAGTGCTCACGGAGGAATTCGATGAGTGTGAGTTCCTATGCGGGACTCAAGGTGTTGGCGATGAGGGCCGTCTTGGCGGGATCCGATGGATGGACCTGCACTTTCTTTGTGTGCATAGATGAGTCGAAGGAGAGATCAGGTGAGCTTGGCCTACTCAGGGGAGGCAGGCTGTTGTCTGTCGTCTCTTTCAATCTCGCGAGTTCCTCCTGCATGCCGAAGGAGTGGGAGATTCTGTTGAATTCCCTGTCGCAACTGTCAGATCTTTCAAAGCTCCCGTTGATCGTGATGATGCCATTGGGACCTGGCATTTTCATCTGCAGGTAGGCGTAGTGGGGCACTGCCATGAACCTGGCGAACGCGACGCGCCCGAGGATGCAGTGGTACTGGGAGGGCCAGTTGACGACTTCAAAGTCGATGCGCTCGCGCCGGAAGTTCTTTGGAGTGCCGAAGATGACGTCGAGGTTGAATTTGCCCAGGGGGTATACGCCTTTCCCTGGGATGATGCCATGGAACATTGTGTCCGATGCCTCTAGGCAGGTTAGAGGGATCCTCATTGCTCGCAAGGTACTTGCGAATATGAGGTTGATGCCGCTTCTGCCGTCCATGAAGTCGCGGCTCATGTCGAAGCCTCCAATTTGCGCCTCGAGTACGAGGGGCCAATGACCTGGATGGGGTATCTGAGGCGGGTGGTCGCGCTTGTCAAAGGTAATGCATGACTCGCTTCTACTGAGGTACTCAGTGGTGGATGGTGGCGAGTGCGTGGCCAAGTTGACTTGGCGAGTGATGGCCTTCTGCACCCTGTTGGAGGGGCGTCCCTTTTGGATCATCATGGTGCCCATGGCCTGTGGGTACGGTTCGCCTCCGTGGTGCTGGTCCGGTGCGGCTCCGTTCGGGGGTGGCCCAGGTGGTGGTGGCGGTGCGCCATGTGCCACGGCGCCTAGAGCGGCTCTGTAGCCTCTTTCGACTACATTGTGGTTCATCCGAACCAATCCCTCGTGTAGCTTGAGGAACTCGCGGCAGTCCTTGAGGAGGTGGCTGGACTTTCTCTTGCCATCATGCTTGTCGATGTAGAAGTGCACCGTGCATGGCCCGGATAGTTTGTCCTCGATGGAGGTCGCGGGTGCGTCATCGCGAGTGCAGTGTTGCCATACTTGCATGGTTTTCCCGAAGTCGTGGTATCCACCGCTATGGTATCCGCTGTTGCGGTTATCGTCACGTCTATCGGCGTAGCCGGCCGCGACCATGTTGACGTCGTCGTGGTCATCATAGATGCGCATGCGACGCTTGCCTCGGCGGTCGCGTCTGCGTTCGAGTTCTGCCTCCTCGTCGGAGTGAGCGTGATTCTTTACCAAATCTTCTCCATCGGCCCACCGATTCGCGATCTCCATCAGGTGGTCGATGGTTTGGGTCTTTGAACGGCCCAGCTCCTCCCTGAGTTCTAGGCGGCGGACACCACCGTTGAATGCATCAATCGCGCGGTCTTCCGAGATGTTCTCCACGGAGTTCTTGATGATGGACCACCTTTGGATGTAGGAGCGCAGCGATTCGCCAGATCTTTGCTGGCAGCATCTCAGCTCTTCGATTGATGCGGGCCGCTTGTACGTGCCCTTAAAGTTGCGCACGAAGCTATAAACCATCTCATCCCAACTTCGAATGGATCCGCGTGGGAGGTTATTGAGCCATGCTCGGGCGGCGCCCTGCAGCTGTAGCTGCAAGCATTGCATGGCAGTGCTTCGACTGCCTCCGTGGAGTCTGACGGAGGAGATGTGGTCCTCCAGCCAGATCTTGGGGTCCTGTAGGCCATCGAATTTCAGGTTCTCCGATGGGAGTTTAAACCCTTTAGGCATTCGCTTCTACCTAATGGATCTGCTGAAGCATCTAGCGCCGCAGAGCTCCCCATCTTCTTCTTCCATGTCAGTCGATCAAGCACGTCGTGCCCTTGATTTGTCGATCTTGCGCTGCGTGAGGTCGTCGCGTGCATCGTAGTCACGATCGTGTCGCCGTGAGCGGCGGCGCCGAGACATGTCATGACTGTCATCGCTGGATGAGGGCGAGGAGTGGCGCTTTGCTAGCGCTTTGCCCTTTTTTGGGTCTGGTGTTGGCTCCTTGTCGAGGGTGGCCTCGATTAATCCCAAGCCCGCGATCGTAGATTGGTGCATGGCAGTTCAGGGATCTCCAGCTAGCGGCTGGTTATGGAGGAGGTACATGGTGGCTGCTGTCACCACAGCCTACGGCGTCCTGGGGACCACGTTGCCTCTCGTGTCGACTGTCATAGAGCCAAAGTCAAGGAATTTTGCGGCTTCTATGCGTTCTTGTTCGGTAAGATGAGCCATCCGTGATTGCCTCTTCTTGGCGAGTTACTCGTTGCCCCTTGAGGAGGATCCTCTGTAGGAGGAGAGCCCAGCGCGACGAAGGCTCAATTCGTCCGCTGCCTTTTTACGCGCCTCAAGTTGCGCGATTGTTTGTAGTTGGCGCTTGAATTCTTCCTTCAGGAGCCAGTGATAGCCCATCAGTAGTTCTTGCGGGGACCCAAAGGGTAGAGGAGTGCCTCGTAATTCCTCGTGGCAGCGATCCCACTCTTGCTCGTTGAGCTTGATTACGACGCGTTCGCCAGTTTGCTCATTGATTATGCTGGGAGGTTTGACTGCTCCTCCATTGTTGACGGGGGCGCGATTGCCACTGTTACCGCCGTTGCCACCATTGCCACCATTACCGGCGTTGGGTGGATCGGTGCCATTGCCAGGGTTGCCACCATTGTCGTGATTGGTAGCGGTGTCGCCTGCATTGATGACGGCGCACATGAAATGATTAGGGAAGTTGTTGCTTCCACAACTCTCAGATCCGGAACCGTAGGTTCCATCTTCAGTGGCCAGATCGCTCAGATCGGAATCGCGACTGCTGTCACTAACCGTGTTTTCGACTGTCACCGGGGCGTTGAGCTCGCTGAGGGTGCCGATCGATGGAGGGAACCTTGATGCTGGGGCAATCGCCGGTGCTGTCGGCTGATCAGGCATGCGAAGTGTGCCCATCTGACCAACTTGGAAGCGGAAGCTCCCAATCGCCAGGCCGATTCCGTCGCCCACGGACTCGAAGGCCGGGCAGGTGGCCGGCGTGTGGACGGTGAAGTCGAACGCGCCGAAGAGCTGTCGAATCTCCGCTGTTGCAGAGTTGTAGATCGCAGTTGATGGGGCCGAAGAAGCCGCAACATCAGCACTCCCACTTCCCATAGACGGCGCCAATTGACGAGGGTTTAACTCATCAATGCCCATTGTTATGGACTTGGGTTTTGGAGAAGGAGGGAGCGCTGGATACATCTATCATCTAGCAAACAAGCACACAGGGGACAAAGATTTACCCAGGTTCAGGCCTCGTAGAGGTCCCTACTCCTGCTTGTCTGCTCGTGGAATTATCGAAGGAATCGAAAGTTACAATGGTGCGCAGATGCAATCTGCCGAGGGTTGTGGAAACTAGGGTTGCGTGTGTCCTCCTCGCCGCCCCTCCTAGCCTTTATATAGATAGGCTAGGTGTCGGGTAGCAGGTCGAGTCAGTTACAAGTTAGGGTTTTTCCCCTTCAAACTTTCTATCTTTAACTTCTTCTTGTTCTTCAAGCAATCGAGAGTCCGTAGGTTACTCGAGTCCCTTGTTTGGGCCTTGGCGACACTGTGGGCCTGTACGTATTTGGACCGTATATACCAAGCTCGAGTACCTGTAGGGTATACCCATGTCACTTAGCGTTAAAGGTTTAGTGAACAAGGATTTGTACAACGTGCTTGTAGAGTTGGGAAAGTTCTTTAGGGAAATATGTAGCAAAACTATAGACAGAAGAGTTGTAGCGCGTCTTCAGACGGACATAGCAGAAATCCTGTGCAAACTTGAGCTGATATATCCACCAGCCTTCTTTGATGTGATGGTGCATTTGGCTGTTAATCTAACTGAAGATGCACTTTATAGAGGTCTCGTACAGTACGGATGGATGTACCCTATAGAACGTCGACTTTGCACTTTCAAGGGTACTGTCAGGAACAAGGCTAGAGCAGAGGCTTGCATTGCAGAGGCATACATTGCTGCTGAAGCATTTGCATTTTGGTCAATATACATTCCTAATCGTAAAACGAGATCCAGTATGGGTGGCAGAATTGAAGAAGTTGAAAAATCTTTTTTTAACCATGGTGTTTGCCTAGTAGGAAAGAAGGAACATAGAACATTAATGCAACACGAATATGACCAACTTACTTGGTATGTGCTGAATAACACTGATGAGGCTGAAAACTTTGTTGCGTGAGCACTATTCATACATATCCTCACATATATCAAATGAAACTTGTAGCAAGATATGTTCAGATGTCTTACTTGAGTATCGTTTTTGTAGGTTATTTAAAGCAACCAAAGGAAAAGATTATGCTGCACCAGTATGTGGGGGTGGGTTTCAGGAATGGTTTAGGAATCATGTAAGATGGTCAATTGAACTTTGAATTGCATACGAATTGTGCACATGAGATGACCTCTTGATTATTTTGTATAACCGCAGATCACGAAGCTATGTGAAGAGAATCCAGGCAATGTTAGTGATGGTCTCTATGCCCTATCACGTGGTCCGGCAAAGAGGGTGCAGACAACTTCAGCTTGCAATGACAAGGTATCCACTACAACACTTATGAGTCTGAGAAACATCTGAAGACACAAAACAGTGGCATCACGACTAGTGGAGAGCACTTGACAGCCAAAATGAAGAAGTCATATGACTATGATCATTATGTTCATATAAAAGAGGTTATTGAGTTGAATTATAACGACAAGACTAGTGGTCGATCTGTGGTTCTATTCAAGTGTTATTGGTACGGCCAAGATCCGAACAAGAAAAGACGCCCCAGAAATGATGGGAATTTCATATCAATCAATACTACTGCTGAGTGGTACAAGGAGGAACCTTATATTTTGGTAACTCAAGATTCCAAGGTAATTTTCTTGGATGACAGTGATAATAAGGACTAGCAATATGTGCAAAAGTTTTAGGCAAGGAGCACCTATGATGTGAATGAGTATGACGAGCCAGTCACCACAGATCTTGCCCACCAAGATGATCCCAGTGGTTGTATTGTAACTGAACTGGCTGACATCAATGAAAATTTGATTGCCAGATGCGGCTCTACGCATGATGGACAAATAGATTTCACTATCGAGGTTAGTGTAGTCGATAAAGACAGGAATAAACTGGTTCTACCTGATGAATCTCAGGACATGTATGATGAATGGCAAGGGGAAGAAGATCCAACCTAGTGGGAATATGTGGATCTAGAACGCGGCGATGCATAAAGCGATGATGGTGATGATGATTAGACTATTGTTTCATATTATGCAGTGATATGATGAACATTGATTCGTATTGGTCTTCTCTTTGTAAAATGTATGAGACATGATGACAATTTCCTATTGGATTGTAATCCTAGACTAATTATTTTCCTTGTCTAAATTGGATTAAGCTTAATTCGACAAGTGCAAACATATATAGAACAGGTTCACTTGGCGTGCAGCAGAAACATTGGTTTGGTACATTAATTAATTATCAACCACATGACCAGTTTCATATAGAAGGGGGCATATGCACCTCATGTTAGTAGAGATGGGCGAGCACATTGTCTAGGCAGATAGGGCAGCTGGCGTTGGTCTCAAACCAAGTGAAGATGCACTTGCGGTGGTACAGATGGTTGCATCCTTAGAGACGCACCATTGTGCGCTTCGATAGTGCCTGCATGCATATGCTGCAGTGGCCTCCTCTTGCTCAACCAAGTACCAACTCTCTTGAAGCGCCGACAAGTTTACGATGAGCCGGAGATTCAGGCTGAGGGTTAGGTCGAAGTGGAACCCGTCGACCCACATACACGTGCTGGGTCCGCAGCATAGAAAACAAAAAATTTCCTATGATGAGAACTATACGCCAAGATCTATCTATTAGATACCGAGCAACAGGTGGACATACATCCATGTAGAACTTACCCTCGAAGACAATGAGTTTCCGTAACGAGTAGGAACTTGTGATTGATGTAGTCGTACGCTTGCCGATCTCAAGATCGTGTGGAAGTCCGAGTGCCGCAAATTAGCAGTGCATCCGTCCTCGCACATACGTCCAAGCCACCGGACAACCTCCACCTCCTCGCTCCAGGGAATCAGCGGAAGTAACAACTCCTTCCAGACGCAAGGCCACCGGGAACATGTATCTCACTAATCCTAGACCATGGGGAAATATCTAGAGGGGGAGAGAAATCCTTCACGAGGAGGAGTGGTTTGCGAGAGGGGAGAGGAGGGCTTTATATAGGAGGGAGGGAGACCCCTCCCCTCCCATAGCCAGCGCATGAGGGGGGGGGGGACTCCTCCCCTCCTTCATTCATGTGGTGAACCTCCACTCACATAAACATGGCCTCCACCCAAAATCCCACTCACATGTATTTAATTTCCACCAAATTAAATGCAACTCTCAATTTAATAAAACTCTTTTATTATTTTATTCAGAATTTTGTTAATTACTTTAATTAACAAACATTCACATAAAACCCCTTGCAACATTTCAATATCACATGCAGAACCACTTTCAGCAATTTCACCTGAAACAATTTCGGTTTCTATCGAAACATTTCCTGCGCTTTGCGAACCTTTTGTCTGAAACATATGTGCTCGTAAATGCTGTCCGGCAACCCTTAAGTGTGTCACCCTACGGTTCGCGAATAATGCAGACATGATTGAGACTCCTCTCAGATCAATAATCAGAAGCGGGACCTGGAGATCCATACTGAGTCCTGCACATTCAACGATGACTTCTATGATCATGAGAACCTTTAATGCTAGCAATTTAATCCCTTTGTCTCATGATATAATACATGTCCGAGATTCGATCATCGGTATCCAAATACCTAGTTTAATGTGATATCACCGAGAGGGCCCAGAGTATATCTATCCGTCATCGGGATTGACACATTCTACTCTTGATACATGAGCCTCAACATAACACCTTCATAGCACTGAACCCACATTTATAGTCACACAGTTACGGTGTGACGTTTGATGTTATCAAGATACTCTTCCGGTGTTAGCAATTAACATGATCTCATGGTCTGAGGACTAAGACTACTTCGTATGATCTTATAGCAATATAAACATAATGACTTGATCGTAATGCTATACTTCGGATGACTGTTCATCACATCATTTCACAAATGTTGTGACCTTGTTATTAACAACATCCAATGTCCAATATCAGGAAACCTTGATCATCTTGTTAATCAACAAGCTACTCTATAAGAGAGGCATAACTAGGAACCCTTTTTGTTTATTAAACACACATGTATTGATGTTTCCTATCAATACAATTATAGCATGCAAAATAAACATCTATCATATACAAGGAATATATAATAACAACTTTATTATTGCCTCTCAGGGCATATTTCCTTCAGTCTCACACTTGCACTAGAGACAATAATATAGTTTACATAGTGATAAATCTAACACCCACGGAGTTCTGGTGTTGATCATGTTTTGCCCTTGGGAGAACTTTAGTCAACGGATCTGCTACATTCAGGTCCGTGTGCACTTTACAAATCTTTATATCTCCATCCTTGACATGCTCGCAGATGGAGTGAAACCGGAGCTTAATATGCTTGGAATTCTTGTGAGACCTTGGTTCCTTGGAGTTGGCTATGGATCCATTGTTGTCACAATAGATCAACATTGGGTCCAACGCACTAGGAACCACACCTAGTTCCTTTATGAACTCCTTCATCCAAACCGCTTCATGTGCCGCTTTTGAAGCAACAACATATTCCGCTTCCGTTGTTGATCCAGCCACCACAGGTTGTTTGGAACTCTTCCAACTAACTACTGCTCCGTTCAAGAGAAATATGTATCCGGATTGAGCCTTAGAGTCATCCGGATCGGTGTCAAAGCTATCATCGACATAACACTTAGCGACTAGCTCTTCTTCACCTCCGTATACAAGAAACATATCCCTAGTTCTTCTCAAGTACTTAAGGATATTCTTGACCACTATCTAGTGTTCTGAACCTGGATCAGATTGGTACCTACTAGTCAAACTAAGAGCATGTGCCACATCCGGTCTTGTACATAGCATGGTGTACATTATAGAGCCTATGGCTGAGGCATAGGGGATCTTATCCATTATCTCTCTTTCTTCCGCCGTAGCTGGACTTTGAGTCTTACTCAATGTCTTGCCTTGCAACATAGGTAAGAACCCCTTCTTACTTCCGTCCATATTAAACTTCTTTAATATCTTATCAAAGTATGTACTCTACGATAGCCCAATTAGGCGTCTTGATCTATCTCTATAGATTTTAATGCCCAATATATATGAAGCTTCATCAAGGTCCTTCATCAAAAATTTGCTATTTAGATAACTTTTAACATTGTTTAAAAGATCTATATCATTTCCAATTAATAATATGGCATCCACATACAATATTAGAAATGCCACATTGCTCCCACTCACTTTCTTGTAAATACAAGCCTCTCCATAAGTTTGGACAAATCCAAACTCTTTGATCACCTCCTCAAAGCGGAGATTCCAACTCCGAGATGCTTGCTTCAGTCCATAGATGGATCACTGAAGTTTGCATACCTTATCAGCATCCTTAGGATCGACAAAACCCTTAGGTTGTATCATATACAAGTCTTCTTCAAAATTACCATTGAGGAACGTAGTTTTGACATCCATTTGCGATATTTCATAATCAAAATATGCAGCAATTGCTAACATAATCCTAACCTACTTAAGCATCGCTACGGGAGAGAATGTCTCATCGTAGTCAACTCCTTGAATTTGTCGAAACCCCTCTACGACAAGTCGAGCCTTATAGATGGTCACATTACCATCAACATCTGTTTTTCTTTTGAAAATCCATTTATTCTCAACGGCCTTTCGATCGTGAGGTAAGTCCACCAAGGTCCAAACCTGGTTTCGTACATGTATTCCATCTCGGATTTCATGGCTCCTAGCCATTTGTTGGAATCAGGGATCATCATCGCTTCTTCATACATCGCAGGGTCATCTATTTCATCAATCATGAAATTCATAACAAGATTGCCGTACAGTTTAGGAGCTGCACGTGTCTTGCTTGACCTGCGACGTTTGGTAGTGTCCTCTTTCGGAGTTTCATGATCAATATCATTAGCTCTCTCCTCATTAGGTGAAGTCAACTCCGAAACAACTTCCGGTGTTGCGCTACTCACCATTTCATGAAGAGAAGGTTCAATAACCTCTTCGATTTGTACCTTCCGACTACTCACACCTTTCGCGAGAAACTCCTTCTCAAGAAAGGATCCATTCTTGGCAACAAAAACCTTGCCCTCGGATCTGTGATAGAAGGTATACCCAATCGTTTCCTTAGGGTATCCTATGAAGACGCATTTTTCCGCTTTGGGTTCGAGTTTATCCGATTGAAATTTCTTCACATAAACATCGGATCCCCAAACTTTAAGAAATGACAGCTTAGGTTTCTTTCCAAACCATAATTCATACGGTGTCTTTTCAACGGATTTAGATGGTGCCCTATTTAAAGTGAATGCAGCGGTTTCAAGTGCATAACCCCAAAATGACAGTGGCAAGTCGGTCAGAGACATCATAGATCGAACCATATCCAATAAAGTACGATTACGACGTTCTGACACACCATTACGTTGTGGTGTTCCGGTAGGCATGAGTTGTGAAACTATTCCACAGTCTTTCATATGCGTGCTAAACTCGTAACTAAGATACTCTCCTCCACGGTCGGACCGCAGAAATTTAATCTTTCTATTATGATGATTTTCAACTTCATTCTGAAATTCCTTGAACTTTTCAAAGGTTTCAGACTTATGTTTCATCAAATATATATACCCGTATATACTCAAATCATTCGTGAAAGTAACAAAATAACGATATCCACCTTGCACCGACACACTCATTGGTCCACACACATCAATATGTATAATTTCCAATAAATCTGTCGCCCGTTCCATTGAACCAGAAAACGGTGTTCTAGTCATCTTGCCCATAAGGCATGGCTCACATGTATCAAATGATTCAAAATCAAGTGATTCCAAAAGTCCATCAGAATGGAGTTTCTTCATGCGTTTAACGCCAATATGACCTAGACGGCAGTGCCACATATATGCAGATATATCATTATCAAGTTTAATCCTTTTAGCATCAACATTATGAATATGTGTAATACTACTATCGAGATCCAAAAGAAATAAACCATTCAACACAGGTGCATGACCATAAAAGATATTATTCATATAAATCGAACAACCATTGTTTTCAGACTTAAACGAATAACCACTTTGCATCAAACACGATCCGAATTCAATGTTCATGCTTAGTGCATGCACCAAATAACAATTATTTAGGTTTATAACTAATCCCGACGGCATATGGAGAGGCAGCGTTCCGACGGCGATCACATCAACTCTTGATCCATTACCGACACGCATCGTGACCTCCTCCCTTTCTAGTTGTCGCTTGTTTCGCAGCCCCTGAACCGAGTTACATATATTAGCAATCAATCCCGTATCAAATACCAAGGTGCTACTGCGAGTACTAGTCAAGTACACATCAATAACATGTATATCACATATACCTTTGTTTGCCTTGCCGGCCTTCTTGTCTGCCAAATACTTGGGGCAGTTGCGCTTCCAATGGCCAGTCCCCTTGCAGTAGTAGCACTCGGTATCAGACTTAGGGCTAGCTCGGGGTTTCTTTTCAGGCATGGCAACAGATTTGTCGCCCTTCTTTCCCTTCTGCTTGCCTTTCTTGTCCTTCTTGAAACCGGTGGTCTTATTGATCATCAACACTTGATGTTCTTTCCTAATCTCCACTTCTGCAGTCTTAAGCATTGACAGAAGCTCGGGAAGAGACTTATTCATGCCCTGCATATTATAGTTCATCACGAAGCTCTTGTAGCTAGGTGGCAGAGATTGGAGAACATGATGTATGCCTAAGTCAATGGGAATCGTTATTCCCAAGGACATAAGCTTATCGGCGTACCTAGACATTTTGAGTATGTTCTCACTAACGGAGCTGTTCTCCTCCATCATGCAGCTATAGAACATTTTAGAAGCATTATAACTCTCTATGGCAGCATGGGTATCGAAAATCATTTTCAATTCTCCCATGGTATCAAAGGCATTGCCATTTTCAAAACGCTTTCGAAGTTCTAGCTCTAGCCCATACAGTATGCCGCAATAAACTATGTTGTGGTCCTCTTGACGAGTTATATAGACGTTCTTTTCCTCGTCAGGGGCATCAGGAGCTGGTGGGGGGCCTAGCGACGCCTCTAGCACATATTGCTTTTGTGCAGCGGTGAGGAGAATCCTCAAATTCATAGCCCAGTTGGTGAAGTTGCTACCATTCGCAGCAAGCTTCTCTTTCTCCATGAACACATTGAAATTAAAAGCAGGTGGTGCCATCTATAACAGAATTTGTAAAGTATATTTAGACTAAGTTTATGATAGATTGAGTTCAACTAATCCAAATTACTAATGAACTCCAACTCAAAAATGACATACCTCGTGTCCTTTTGGTGATTACATGAACCAAATCCACTACACCAAGTTCGATCATCGCGTGAGTCAGTGTAGCTTCAAAGGCGAGCATCTCTATGGGCATCATATCAACTATATGACTCATGCTTAACCTTTCGGTCCGTGTTCCGAGGCCATGTCTGTACATGCTAGGCTCGCCAACTAAGAACCTTAGTATTCGCGTGTGTAAAACTGCCTTACACCCGTTGTATGAAAGCATAGAGTCGAGTACACCCGATCATCACGTGATGCCTCAAAAACACGATCCACAAAACGGTGCATACTTAAGGAAGAACACATTTTTATCTTGATATCTAAATGAGGTATCATCTTATAATGCTACCAAAAGCGCCAAACTAGCAATATAAGATGCTAACATCTAATGTGTGAAGTGAGATGATATGGTCCATGCATTTAATCTCTATCATTTGCATCGTGGTATGATCTCTATCATTCCTTTGTGTGTAAGGCCAAGGTCTATGGAACTTACACGTTAAGTGAGTTGTAAGAGTATCTATCATACATCTACTTACAACAATACCATATCAAGACACTAGCCCAGCAACGATCTAAACTAGACGCCTCTAATTTATCAATTTCAAGTATTACGTGGCTTAGGGCTTTCGGAGATAGAACCGTTCTTACCTACGAACATGAACCACAACAAGGATAACCAAGTTATTAGCAACTCGTTGTAAATTAGATATTGACTATAGTAGGAGAGACAAACACCCGCTAGCCACTTATGCAAACCTAGTTGCATGTCAGTCATGGAACCGGTCTCATGTCCGATGACATGTAAGGTTGGTCCGGGCCGCTTCATCCCACTATGCTACCAATATCCAAAGTACATAGAAGATGCAATAACATGATCATCATCGCCCACATATAAACATATGTGTACTACCCGTGCAAAGCACCTACGCATAGATCAGGCTCTGATACCACTGTTGGGTCTGCAGCATAGAAAACAAAATTTTTCCTACGATTATAACTATACGCCAAGATATATCTACTAGATACAGAGCAACAGGTGGACATACATCCATGGAGAACTTACCCTCGAAGACAACGAGTTTTGTTAACGAGTAGGAAGTCGTGGTTGATGTAGTCGTACGCTTGTCGATCTCAAGATCGTGTGGAAGTCCGAGCGCCACAAATCAGTAGCGCATCCGTCCTCGCACACACGTCCAAGCCGCAGGACAACCTCCACCTCCTCTCTCCAGCGAATCAGCGGAAGCAGCAACTCCTTCCAGACGCATCTCGCTAATCCGAGACCATGGGGAAATATCTAAAGGGGGAGAGAGATCCTTCACGAGGAGGTGTAGTTTGTGAGAGGGGAGAGGGGGCTTTATATAGGAGGGAGGGAGACCCCTCCCCTCCCATAGCCGGCACATGAGGGGGAGACTCCTCCCCTCCTTCATTCATGTTGTGAACCTCCACTCACATAAACATGGCCTCCACCCAAAATCCCACTCACATGTATTTAATTTCCACCAAATTAAATGCAACTCTCAATTTAATAAAACTCTTTTATTATTTTATTCAGAATTTTGTTAATTACTTTAATCAACAAACATTCACATAAAACCCCTTGCAACATTTCAATATCACATGCACAACCAATTTCTGCAATTTCACCCGAAACAATTCCGGTTTCTATCGAAACAGTTCCTGTTTCTATCGAACCATTTCCTGGGCTTTGCAAACCTTTTGTCTGAAACATATGTGCTCCTAAATGGTGTCCGGCAACCCTTACCATACGGTTCGCGAATAATGCAGACATGATTGAGACTCCTCTCAGATCAATAACTAGAAGCGTTACCTGGAGATCCATACTGACTCCTACACATTCAACGATGACTTATGTGATCGTGAGAACCTTTAATGCTAGCAATTTAATCCCTTTGTCTCATGATATAATACATGTACGAGATTCGATCATCGGTATCCAAATACCTAGTTTGATCTCGTTACCGACATGCACTCTTTTCTCGTTCCCGTGATATAACATTCTAGTGATCACATCATATGCTTGCAAGCTATCTTAATGTGATATCACCGAGAGGGCCCAGAGTGTATCTATCCGTCATCGGGATTGACAAATTCCACTCTTGATACATGAGCCTCAACATAACACCTTCATAGCATTGAACCCACCTTTATAGTCACCCTGTTACAGTGTGACGTTTGATGTTATCAAGATACTCTTCCGGTGTTAGGAATGAACATGATCTCATGGTCTAAGGACTAAGACTACTTCGTATGATGTTATAGCAATATAAACATAATGACTTGATTTTAATGCTATTCTTTGGATGAATGTTCATCACATCATTTCACAAATGCTGTGACCTTGTTATTAACAACATCCAATGTCCATGATCAGGAAACCTTGATCATCTTATTAATCAACAAGCTAGTCTATAAGAGAGGCATAACTAGGAACCCTTTTTGTTTATTAAACACACATGTATTGACGTTTCCTATTAATACAATTATAACATGCAAAATAAACATCTATCATATACAAGGAATATATAATAAGAACTTTATTATTGCCTCTAAGGGCATATTTCCTTCAACACGCCTCAAGCCAGAGCCGGTGCAGAATGTCGTACGGCATGATGATGTCCCACTCCTCCGCCATGTGTTGCAGGTTGTTCAACAGCCATACAGGGCCAAGAACCTTGCGCATAGTTCCCACGACCTTGCTCGCTCTTCGCAGCTTGCTGGGAGGCAGGCTGAGATTCAACACTTCCTCTTCGCAGGGTGTGGTCACGACATCATCCTCCTCCAAAGGGGCTGGGATGGAGCCAGGCATCCTCCTGAGCTTGTACGTCCTCGAGAATAAGATCTTCAGTGTCATTGTGTACGACATCGCCTCGTTAACTATCTGCGGCTTGAAGACGGAGAAGTCGGTTGTGGCTACGGAGACGCGGCAGGCACAGAAGACATGGGGGCTAGACTCGATGATGCGCTCCTGTGAGGAGCGCTCCAGTTCCGGCGGTGCTGCCATTTGTGATGGGGATATGCCAAATGGGGTATACCCAGCAGGACGTTCTGATTGGGCCAAAAGGTCTCACGAGTGGACCTGCAGGACGGCGACTGGAATGCAACTAAGAGGAAGGCCCGTCGACTAGAGACTGGAGGCCCAGAAGCGTACTAGAAGCCTAGTCGGATTAGGTCAAAGCCTTTGAATCCATATCTTGTTCGGTTATAACTTTAAAGCCTAGCGAGGTGCCTCATATATAAACCTCCCTAGGGTATCCTGAGGACTTACGTTCCATCATGCACCCCTTCAAGCGACTCGCTGCTTAGACGTTGAGCTCGCCACCCCTGTAACTCGCTCTCCAATAATCTAATCAGCAGGAGTAGGTATTTACCCTCTGGGGGGGGCGAACCTGGGTAAACCCATGTGCATCCTCCCCCATCTCGCACCACAGATGGCTGCTAGCTCTCGCCCCCGATTCAATCAATCGCTGCCTACTACAGCAACTACCTTGGCCATTTCCACGACAGTGGCGCCCACCGTGGGGCATAGTAGGACTGGCCTGAGTTCTCTGGCGAGACCCTATTCGCCGATCGATCGTCCACTCGCCACCGGCCGTATGATCGCCATCGGCGGGATCTTATGGATCCTGCCCAGCAGCTACATCCCGGCGTCACGCCCGGTCACTCACGGCGCGGTGATGTCGGTCGGCTCCATCAACCGCTTCGTCGGCTTCGCCGGCATGGTCGACCCGGTAGTGACGGTGATCGTTGGCAGATCGCCGCCGCACCGCGATCTGCTCTCGGAGGAGCAGGTCCGCTCCATCAGGAGCCTCGTCACCGAGCAACACGGCCGAGACCAACGCAGCCACGAATGACGAGGCCGTAAACGACGATGCCGACTCCGCGGCCCCTGCTTCGGTCGACGGATCTATCACCGTGGCATCATGACAGGACTTCATCATGCGAGTCTCCAACCCGGAGGATTTCGAGGACTCCTCCATCCTCGGGATCTTCGACTCCGATTCTGCCTCCGAGTCGCCTGAAGACTTCCGCGCCAGATCCTATCGCTTTAATGCGATCTACACGGCCGCCCCGCCAGATCTGTTCTCCACACCGATCCCACCAACTGCCACGGACACAAAGGTGGAGGAGGCCCACCCGCGACTCACGGAGGCGTAGCGCAATGAGCTCGCCGAGCGCGAGAAATATCGCCTCGAGCAGGAAACAGCACGGGAGCTATCGCTCTATCACCAGCACCGCATCAGGACCCACCTGAACTCCAACATCCAGGGCCGCGTCCTGAACTTCAATGATGAAAGCGACCCCGCACGCGCAGCTGAGAGCGAATATTGCGAGAACACGCCACCAGGTGGAAGCAACAGACCACCACCCGGCGCACCGGCGACTGGAGCCCCTCCACCACCCATTGGCCGTGCGCCCCTGCCATACCAGACGCGGATCATCATCTCGCCACAAGCCCGCGATGCCAACGGACTCCTACTCTACTCCACCCCGATGGACAACGTCGTCACGGCCGACGCCGCGGTCGCCAACCTCGACGTCCAGGGAGACGGCGCGTTGCAGATCCAGTACGCCAAGGCCCTGCTCGCTAGGGCCGTCGAGCAACAAGCTGAGGGAGTCGACCCGCGGGGGCAGATGTATTCCCGCTCCTCAGCAAGCAGGGCAGCCTCGAGTGGCCACCACACCATCGCCAACGCCGTGACCTGCCCACCACCGCAGCCACTGGCGAACCAGCCGCAGGCTGCCAACCCCGCACTCTTCACCAACGAACCGCGACCGGTGAACAACACGGTCGCCGCCAACGGGCATCCCATCGATGCCCGCACGCACATTGTCAACAACGGGCAGCCCATGCCCCTTTATCGCCTGATGCGCAAGAACCCCACGTTCCAATGGGACGCAGAGGCGGACGATGCACTCAAAGAACTCAAAGAAGTGCTACTCATGGCTCCACTACTTGCCGCACTAGTCGACAAAGAGCCAATGCTTGTTTACGTGGCGGCCTACAATCGAGTCGTCAGCGCCGTGATGGTCATCGAACGGCCAGAGGAGGGCAAGGAGCGCCCCATACAACGCCCCGTCTACTACATCAGCGAAGTCCTGACGGACTCACGACAGCGCTACCCGCAGTACCAGAAACTGGTGTTCGCGGTATTCCGAGCTCAGCGGCGACTCCTCCACTATTTCCATGAGCATCCAATCACGGTGGTCTCATCCGCACCGCTGCAAGACATAATACGCAATCGCGAGGCGACTGGGCGAACCGACAAGTGGGCCATCGAAATCGGCATCCACAATATCAAATACGAGCCCCGCAAAGCAATCAAGTCACAAGCCCTAGCTGATTTCATCGGAGATTGGGAAGAAGCACAGCAGTCGGAGAAGCTACCATATCTCCACTACTGGTCGCTACACTTCGACGGCTCGAAGAACGCCGACAGCGCAGGGGCCGGGGTCATACTGACCTCGTCCAAAGGGGACAAGCTCCGACACGTGCTCCACCTCAACTTCAAACCCTACGCCAACAACATGGAAGAATACGAGGCCCTCCTCCATGGCATGCAGGCCGCCAAGGAAATGAACAACAACCGCCTACGGTGCTATGGCGACTCCGACCTAGTCGCCGGCCAGGATGCCGGAACATGCGACACCGTCTCCCCAACAATGATTGCGTACCGCCAAGCGGTAGACCAGCTGGGAGGACACTTTGACGGCTATTCCGTCGAGTGGATCGACAAACGCAAGAACAAGGAGGCAGACGCCCTTTCCCACATCGGGTCGGCCCGACAAGCGCCACTAGCAGGCGTCTTCCTCGACATCATCTACAAACCTTCGGTCAGCCCACCGAAGGAGATCCACGTCCGGATACCACTACAACTAGAGCCAACCCTAGTCGCCATGGTTGTGGAGCCTAGTGACTGGATGGCACCATACGTCGCCTTCCTCGATCACAAGATCCTCCCAAGCAACGAGACGGAGGCGCGAATGATCGTGCACCGCTGCAAATCCTTTGTCATCATCATCGGCGAGCTACACAAACGTAGCATGACTGGCGTGTTCCAGCGCTGCGTACAGCCAAAAGAAGGCCGCAAGATCCTCCAGGACATTCACGCTGGCGACTGCGGCCATCACGCCGGCGCCAAATCGCTGGTCGCCAAGGCCATGCGGCACGGCTTCTACTGGCTCACCGCGCACACCGACGCCACTAACATCATCCAACGATGCGTCGGGTGCCAGAAGTACGCCCACCATATGCACCTCCCTGGTTCGGCACTCAAGACCATCCCCATCACATGGCCATTCGCTGTATGGGGCATGGACATGGTAGGCCCGTTCAAGAAGGCCCCATCCGGCTTCACCCACCTCCTAGTCGCGGTCGACAAGTTCACAAATTGGGTCGAGGCCAAGCCAATCAAAAAGTGTGACGGCAAGATGGCCACCAAGTTCTTACACGAGCTCATCTACCGGTACGGTTACCCGCACAACATAATAACGGACAACAGCACCAACTTCGCCAAAGGGGCCATGGTGGAATTCTGCGAAGAGCACGGCATACGACTCGACCTCGCCTCAGTCGCCCACCCGGAGTCGAATAGCTAAGCAGAAAGCGCCAACCAGAGCGTCCTCCACGGGCTCAAGCCACGACTGTAGGTGCCCTTGGAGCGCACCCCAGGATGATGGGTCAAAGAGCTCCCTTCAGTCATATGGGGGATCCGCATGTCCGTCAATCGCTCCACCGGGTTCACACCCTTCTTCATGGTGTACGGCGCCGAAGCCGTAATGCCAACAGACCTAGAGCACGACTCACCTCGAGTTGCCAATTATGTCGAGGCGACAAACGAGACAGCCCGCCAAGACAACATCGATGAAATCGACGAGGCACATGACCTGGCTCGCTCCCGTGCATCCATCTACCAGCAGGGACTCCGCTGCTACCATAGCCGCCGAGTCCGGACTCGCACCTTCCAGGAGGGCGACCTGGTCCTACGACTGGCTCAAGATAAGAAGGGCATGCACAAACTCTCCCCCCATGGGAGGAGCCGTTCGCCATAGGGAGATTCCTCCGCAATGACGCCTACTACCTCATCGACATATGAGGAGACCACCAGCTCGAGGTTGGGAGGCCATGGAATGTAAACCTCCTCCGGAACTTCTATACATAGAACCGAAACATGTAGTCAGCTGACATATATAATGAAATTCATTCGGTTCACAAAATTGTGTCTACTCGCCACATCCTTGTGCCACTCGCACTCGTACAATCAGCAATACGCTACCCACGGAAGTCAACCTTTGGTCGAGCGACTGGCACGACTAAGTAGTGCGGCCTAAGGGCATCGAAAATACTCAGGCCTTGGGACGTCCACGAAAATGCCAACCTGGAGCCACCATCGGTTAACTCGAATGGTTAAGTACCACGCACGGGGACTATGCAAGAATGGAACCCTAGCGCGGCTCGGGAGCACACCAAGTAAGAGAGCTACCTTGGACTTGCCCAGCGACTGGCTCTCCGAGCCAGGGGAAGAGACACATTACAAACAATGCATTAACAACCTACGACAAGAACGCGCCCAATACGGCTAAGCACCACGCTCAGGGACTTGCCTACAAACAAAACCATTCGCGATTGGGGACTCACCCCTTCAACAGCCGCAAAGGATAAACAAAACACCATAAAAGAAAACACATACGTACACAATCGAGTTATACCCCATTAAAGGGCGGACGCGCTCGGGGACTCGTGTCGTGGTGGTATCACGGCAGATGCCATGGATAGGCTAAAGGTGGGGACAATATGCACTAGGGGAATCCAGGGAGGGATAGTGTGGTGATTCGACGCACAGATGTTTGGTATTTCCCAAGTTCACAAGATTACATATGCTCCTTGAGCTGTATTGGGGAGAGGAGGAAGAAGGAGCTCTCTTACTCTCACCACCACCTATCTCCCAGGAACCAACTACTCAAATGTGAACCCCTTCTACAGAGGCCCTAGCGCTCCTTATAAAGGGGAGGCCAGGTCTCCAATTAGGGCATACATGGAGGCATATTCCTAGGAATATGCCTCTTCCCAAAATAGCAAACCGACCGGGTCACCTTTTGCCATCGTAAGCCATGCAGAGGCTACGTGAGCCTCTGTGGTGCCATCGTCATCCGACACATGCCGCGTCACCCTTGTCGGCCACGCCTCGGTGGTCCTTCCCTCTGTCCGCTTCGCTCATGCTCCAGCGTACAGCGACCACCTTTTGACCAGCGAGATACCTTCCTTCTCTTGCAAGCCTGATAAAACCCGGATCGTGCCTAGCTAATCCGGCCCCGTGGGTACCTGCATACAAGTTACATAAACCTGCCGGCATACGACATACGTCGGCCGGGACTCAGTAAGGTGGACATCCTCCGGTACGGATTACTCCATAAGTCGGCTTGCCTTGAGGTGACTCGGACATCATTCGCTTTGACCTTGTCGTACCTCGGCTAACTCGGCCTTTATACCCAGCGTGACCCTACCCGGGGTATCCCCCCAACATTAGTACCCGAAGTTGGTGCGGTCTTAGCAGCTTCAGCTGCTAAGGCCACGGCAGGTTCAATTCACCGAGCCTTTTGCTCCATTTTCCGAGTTACCTCATAGCCCGGATTTCATGGGCTAACTTTCCCTTGGCACATTCCAAGTTTTCACTCGCTGGCCGGGTCGCCCTTTAGTTTTCCGGGTTATCCTTCCTTCTCTCGTACACTTCCCCACGTCCCACGTGGAGGGTAATCATTATCTTGCCTCATTTTAAGGGCCTGCGCTAGTTACTGCACTTATTGTCAGGTGTTACTATTGCACACGTCGCGTCGCGACTGCCTCCTCGTTAACTGTATCACCAAGTCACGTCGTGGGATCCCCTGTGCCATGTGGCCCTTCCTGTGGCTCGCCTCTGATTGGCTGACCCGGGTGATACACGGCCACACCGTGTGGCCTTGGCGCACTTCACGATCCCACTACCCCTGCTGGGGCGTGGTTAAATAGGGGAGGGGGTGCGTCCCTTGGCCATTTTCCCCTTCTCGCGCCCCTTCGCCTCTCTGTCTCTTCTTCTTCCTAGCGACATCGCCGCCGCCGCCGCATCTGCTTAGCAGCGCCGCCGCTGCATCGTGCCTTTTCGCACCTTCCTCGCTGCCGCTCCCGCATTGCTCCACCATCACGGGTCCACGCTAGTCCAAGTCTCTGCCCTCCACCTCCGATAGGGCCGGTGAGGACAGTGACCTAGAGATGACCGAAGAGGAGCTCGTCGTCGCCGAAGAAGAGATGGAGTAGGGGGCAGAAAACGTGGAGCACTGTGCCTGGGCCGGTTCCTGGGTGTGCTAGGACGACCTGGACTGGCTCTACCACACCCGCCGCATCCCGGAGGGCGTGATTGCCCGCCTCGCCTCCGAGGAGCTCGCTCCCTCACCAAATCCGGGAGAGTTTGTAGTGTTCCTCTCTCATTTCCAGCGCAGCTTCGGCCTACCCGTGAGCGATTTTTTCCATGACTTCCTCAACATCTATGAGCTCCAACCCCACCATCTTCTAGCGAACGCCATTACGTCCCTTTCTTCATTTGCCTCCACCGTAGAAGGATACGTCGGCCTGTGGCCCAAAAAAGAGCTCTGGATCCGGTTCTTCGGTCTACGAAGGAACGTGATTCCAAATAAACTGCTTGGCCCAGAGGACAAACATCTGACACAATTCGGTGCTGCCTCTATTTCTCCTCGGAAACAATCCGTCTTTCCCCGGGTCACGGGGCTTGATTCCTGCAAGGGCTGGACCCGGACCTTCTTTTATGTCAGAAATAGCACGGATGAAGATCCGATCCGGATGCGCCCCTATGCTCCAGGTCCTCCTAATCTGGATTTGTGGGACCGGGTTTCCAAGAAACCCACAGTCTTGGTGAATCAAGACAACAAGCGGTTCAAGGAGCTGAAGGATTTGGGGCTGTGCAACGAGGATGTGATGATCACTTTCGTCCGCAGCCGTATCTCCCCTCTCCAGAAGCGCACACACAAGATTTGCCACATGAGCTGGCGACTTGACCCCAACTGGACTTCTTCCTTTGTACTGAACAACACCGAGATATTCCGCCGGGTCAAGGCCCTTTTTACAACCGACAAGGACTTCTCCGCTGATTGGGAGTGGGGATTGGAGCATTACTGTCGGGACAAGCCTCCTCCTAGGGTAAATCTCGTGATTCAATCTTTTTCCGAGTTATATCCTATGTCGGATTATGTTGTTTATTTGATCCTTTTGTATTTCCTTCTTAGTTGTTTCTTTAGCAAACCCTCGAAGATGGCATCGAGCCTTCCCTCAAATGGGCGAAGGATCGACTTGTCTTGGATGAGGAGGAGCCGGATCAGGAGTTGTTCCTGTCGTTCCCTGATGCAACCAAGAAACCCACTGGTAACTTCTCTTCCTTAAGGATTGGCCTGATGATGAAGATGATTTTGACGTTGAGGTGATGGAGGCATTTGACGCTGTACCCATTTCTTACGCCTTTCCGGCTTCAGCTAACCCGGCTGGGCAGATCCATGAAGATCCTCCTCTCGCCACGGGTGAGCCGTTCCCAGCCGTGTCTAAGAAACAGGCTGCCACTTCCGCTGCTTCTTCCGGACCTCCTAAAACAACCAAGAGGTGAAAGAAGTCCGCAGACAAGGCCGCCACCAAGCCTCCGACTAAGGCCACGACTCGGAGATCTCGGAAGCCCAAGGAGCCTTTGACTTCCGATGAGTAAGTCACTTTCTTCTTCGTCCAATTCTCTGCTTCGTGCTTTTCTATTCATATGCCTTTCTTTTGTTTTAACTTATTGTTCGTCGTTTGATTCTGCATGGCTGCGGTGGAGGTTCCTCAGAGCGGTTCTAGCATCTCCTCTTCCTTCCGGCACATCCCATCTCCCCCTCGTGGCGACGATACACGCCCGCTGAGCCCCATTCAGGAGGGTTCAGTGGCTACTCCGAGTTCTAGCCCACCTCGTCTAGAGGAGGGCAACCTTGGAGCAGGGGGAAGTGGCTCTCCCGAGGCAGCGGATGCTCCCAGCTCCTCATCAGCTCAGCCGCAACCTGCCACCTCCGAGGTACCAAAAACACCACCGCCAAGACCAGCACCAGCACAAGCACCAGCGCCAGGACCAACAGCAGCACCACAAGTACCAGCAGCAGCACCAACTCCTTCCTCCTCGTCCGAGTCTTCCAAGAATCGGTGAGAAGACCTAGTTAGCACCAAGGCTGCACTCTAGTCCAAATCCGCAGCTCAAATCTCAGCCTCTCATCAGCAGCCGAAGGCCAAGACAAGTTCTGATGCCGCCAAGGCAGCATCCATCGAAGCTGGACAATGCATGCTCACGTCCATGCTTCCGAAGAAGAATCCGCCAAAGAAAGATGCCTCCCCCGGGTCAGCTAGCACGCAACTGGCATTGCACACCAGCCCTGCTGCCGCCCAAGTTGAAAGGAGGGAGGCCCACACCAAGGGTATGATTGCGCCCCACATTCTTATTGGTGAGCGCTATCCCCCGGCCCTAATCGAATACGTTAATAACTGGAACAAAGCGGAGTTCGTCAATCCCAATGACGATCTTCCGGAGAAGTTTGGGCCCACAGAGTTTAGCGCTCAAATGAACACAGTAGCCAAGGCTATCAACCTTGCCAGCCAGATGATGGAGGTACGCTACTTTGTCTTTTCTTTAGCATGCACAAGTGTTTAGAGATATATCCATTAGTCCCCGAGCCTCCGGGGGAGTAACTTGTTACTCGGCCGGATGCTCCTTAGAGAACTAGCATAGCTCGTTAGTAGCTTTGGATATGCATACACCTATAGCCGGGTTAAGTTCCACTTGGCCTGGATCTTCTACACTTCGAATATGCACACACCTAGAGCCGGGTTAAGTTCCACTTGGCCCGGATCTTGTACACTTCGAATATGCACACACCTAGAGCCGGGTTAAGTTCCACTTGGCCCGGATCTTGTACACTTCGAATATGCACACACCTAGATCCGGGTTAAGTTCCACTTGGCCCGGATCTTGTACACTTCAAATATGCACACACCTAGAGCCGGGTTAAGTTCCACTTGGCCCGGATCTTGTACACTTCGAATATGCACACACCTAGAGCCGGGTTAAGTTCCACTTAGCCCAGATCTTGTAAACTTCGAATGCACACACCTAGAGCCGGGTTAAGTTCCACTTGGTCCGGATCTTGTACACTTCGAATATGCACACACCTAGAGCCGGGTTAAGTTCAACTTGGCCCGGATCTTGTACACTTCGAATATGCACACACCTAGAGCCGGGTTAAGTTCCACTTGGCCCAGATCTTGTACACTTCAAATATGCACATAACTAAGCCATCTTTGCTTTTCCCAGGTCACCACCAATCGTCGGAGTGCTGAGTTTCAGAGCCTCTTGGACACCCACAAGGCGCTGCGCACGAAACATTTTGTACTTCTTGCTGAGTTTGAGAAAAGGGGTAAGTTTTCTCTTTGCCTTTTTCCCATCTTTCATTGTCTTTCCCCGCCAGACTAATTTGTCATTCGGATTGCGCAGCAGGAGTGGAGGCCAAGAATACCATTATGAGGAAAAACTTGGACGAGATAAAAGGTAACTCGGTTTGGCTAATCTCCTTCTGTGCTCTTTCTCCTTTTCTTCTTGGCTCGGCATATATTTATGCCTCGGCTCTGCCGGGTTAACCCACTATTGCAGCATCCCTTGAAGATAGTGTGCCCGTGCCTAATATGATGCTGCATTTTCTCGAACAAGCAGGGCAACATCAGGCCGTGCTCAAGAAGAAGGACGATGAACTTGCCATTCTCTGGGCCAAAGATGATGAAATTGCTAAGCTCAAGGCTGAAATGAAAAAGCTCAAGGCTCTCGACAAGACTGAGATGGATAAGGCTGGCCAAGACTTCACCGAGGAGCGAGAACGTCTCAACCTTCAACTTGGCAAAGATCAAGAGCTGCTAAAGGAGGCCGACGTCAAGCTTGAGTCGGCAAACGTTGAACTTGAGAAACTCCGGAAGAGGCGTGCTGATTGCACCATAGAGCTGACCGGGATCCATAGGCATATCTCTCGTAAGTTCTTTTCCTTCAGCTGACATGAATCTCTCTGGGTCAACCTCCTTTACTTATTTCACTTGTCTTGTTTTCAGGCAAATTCCCGGAGGGCGATGCTATTGCGGTTGCTGCAGTTACCAAGTTCCACCAGCAGAGGGGTACCCCAACTGGTCCTTGCTCTGAAAACATTCCCTATGACATGGAGGACTTGCTGGTCAGCCTATCCTCTCACATCGAGATCGTGAAGAACTACGGTTCGGGTCTCCTGGATGCAGCAGTTCGGATCTTCCATGCTCTGTGGCTTGGTGAGGATGCTCCAGAGGGATCCACTGCCCTGATCAACAGATTAATGGATTGCAAGACCCAGCTTGACCTCCAGAGGGAGTCCGCCGCACGCACCTTAGCTGAAATTGTCCTCCACTTCGTGCTCACATGGTATGAAAAGCTAGATCTGAAGCTTCTCGAGCGTTTGCGCACCGGATCAAGGTGGTCGAATGACCCGGATTGGGTAGCCCGGCGCAAGGCTTGCGCCCACAGCCTCATCCAGTTTGCTCCCATCCATCAGTGGAATGAAGGACCAAGTTTCCTTAGAGCTATTAACGACGAATACGTCGAAGATGGTTCGGGAGACAAGGAAGAGGACGAAGCTTCAGATATTGAAGAAAACGAAGACGGTGATGAGGCTGAAGCCGGAGTTCCACCTGCTGGCACCGAGTTTCCTCCTCCTGCTGCTGCTCCATGAGCATGAAAAGACACTTTGAAATTTATCAGATCCTCGGTATGCCGGGTGCAGATGTATGAAGCACACAGATTATATTTCGCTACTAAGTTGCTCGTGCCGGATTAACTTGGGCGTAGTCCCTGAGTTTCATTTTCTTGTTTTTCCAATTTCCTGGCTCGGCTCATGTCTACCTTGACTCAGTTTTGTGACTTACGAGTCCGAGTTTCAAAAATTGACTTAACAATACTTGGAAACTTTAGGACTAGCTCAGAATAATCCAGCATAGTAAAAACAAGGTAAACATAAAGTTAGTCCGAATAACAAATGTCGGCTCAATTACGTTCTTTTCCTTAGTCGTTTTTCGTGTGCTACGCAATTCCAAACTTGTTCTCTTGCTTTCCATGAAGCCAAATCTTATTGGACAGCAGCAAGTCGAAGAGCTGAGTTTTTTGTGCTCACACACTACTAATCCGGCTTAGGCAGAGCAACTTAGGCCAGCCGACATAAAAATAAATAACAAGTACAGAAGATAACAAATATTATTAAGGCAGTCCCCGAGTTACTGCTCGAGGTGCCAAGATTTCATTGATAAACTCACTGTCGGCATACATACCGACGTATGAGAGACTCGGATACACACACTTCTTTGTTAAGTGTAGAACCGACGAAGTAGAGCTACATTCCATGGACGATTAGATTCCTCGCCGGACCTATCCACCTTGTTCTTCTCCTGTGGTTTTGTGTCGATGAGATAATAAGAGTCATTGTGCAATGCTTTGCTCACATTGAATGACCCTTCCCATGGGGGGATAACTTAAGCATGCCAACAGTACGTTGTACCAACCGGAGTACCAGATCACCTTCCTGGAAGACACGGGGATTTACTTTCCGGCTATGATAGCATCGGAGATTTTGCTGATATATGGCGGATCTGGACAATGCCAATTCTCTCGCTTCTTCCAGCATTTTGCCAGGCTTCTCGCACTTCGGATTCTATGTATTGGGTGACTCTAGGCGAATCATGTTCTATGTCGGCTAGTAATACAGCTTTTGCCCCATATACCAGAAAAAATGGCGTATAGCATGTTGATCGATTCGGAGTTGTTCTTAAACTCCACAGTACCGCTGGTAGTTCTTCTATCCAGCACCCCGCTGATTTTTGCAGCGGCTCAATGAGCTGGGGTTTTATCCCAAATAATACTAATCCATTGGATCTCTTCACTTGTCCATTCGATGCGGGGTGGGCTACCGAGGCAACTTCCAGCCGGGTCTTCTTATCTCGGCAGAATCGCGCAAATGCTCCTTCAGCAAAATTGGTGCCATTATCTATTATGATACTATGAGGATAGCCATATCTCAGAATGATATCCTTGAGGAATGTCGTGGCTGTAGCTCCATCACATTTTCTTATTGGCTTCACTTCGATGCTGTGAAATGGATCTGCAGCACATACTTCAACTGGTCCTTCTTGGGTGAGGTAAGTACAACCCCGACGCGTAACCCGGTTTTTGTCTTTGATCCATCAAAATGCATTCTCCAGTAGTTCGGATCTGGTAATGGTGGTTCATATTGCATCTCGGCCCAATCCACAAGAAAGTCGGCCATAGCCTAAGACTTGATCGCATCTCTCCTGTCGTATTGTGGTGCATAAGGGGCTAGCTCGATAGCCCATTTTGCGATCCGGCCACTCGCATCCTTGTTTCTCATTATCTCAGATATGGGGGTTTCTCATATCACTTTAATTGGGTGTTCTTCAAAGTAGTGTTTTAGTTTCTTCGCTGCCATATATACACCATACGCCATCTTCTCATAGTGAGGATAGTTTTTCTTTGATGCTGATAATACCTCGCTCAGGTAATAGACTGGCCTTTTCACTGACTTACCCTCTTCGTCACGCTCTACCACTACTACTTCACTTACAACTCGGTTGGTTGCGGCTATGTAGAGCAACATTGGATCTTTTGATAGTGGAGAGGCTAACACTGGTGTAATGGCTATAATTTTCTTTAACTGGATGAAGGCTTCATTGGCCTACGGCGTCCATACGAACTTGTCCGCTTTTTTCATTAGTTGATAGAGAGGCAATGCCTTTTCTCCCATCCGACATATAAACCGACTTAAGGATGCCAGACAGCCAGTGAACTTCTGGACATTGTTAAGGCACTTCGGCAGTTCCATTCGCTCTATGGCTCGGATTTTAGTTGGGTTAGCTTCGATACCTCGGCTGGAGACAAGAAATCCGAGTAATTTTCCAGACAGGACATCGAAGGTACATTTTTCCGGGTTAAGCTTCATTCAGAACCTCCTTAGGTTCGCGGATGTTTGCCTCATCAAGGAGCGTTTTGCTTTCCATGGTTTTTATAACCACATCATCCACATATACTTGCACATTTCAGCCGATTTGGTCGTGTAAACATTTTTGCATACATCTTTGGTACGTTGCCCCTGTATTACGTAACCCAAAAGGCATGGTGCGATAGCAATAAGCCCCATACGGGGTGATAAACATAGTCTTTATTTGATCATTCGGGTTCAGAGGTATCTAGTGGAAACCATAATATGCATCTATGAATGACAACAATTCAAACCCAGCAGTAGAGTCTATGACTTGATCTATCCATGGAAGTGGGAATGGATCTTTTGGGCACGCCTTATTCAGGTTCGTGTAATCGATGCACATACGCCAAACCATTGCCACATTCAGATCATCTTTCTTCTTTTCCACCAGCACCGGATTAGATAGCCAATCTGGGTAAAGCACTTCCATGATGAACCCAGCTGCTAGGAGCCGAGCTATCTCATCTCCAATGACTTTTCTCCTATCTTCGGCGAAGCGGCGGAGAGGTTGCTTCACCGGCTTTGCTCCGGGTCTCACATTCAAAGAGTGCTCAGCCAACTCCCTCGGAACACCTTGCAAGTCCTATGTGGACCAAGCAAAGATATCCCGATTCTCACGGAGGAAGTCCATGAGCTCGCTTTCCTATTTGTCATTTAACCCGACACCAATTGTTACGGTGCCCTCTGGGAACAGATCATCGACAGGCACTTTCTTTGTATCTTTCGTTGCTTGAAATGAGACACTTCCATGCGGGTTACTCAGCGCCAGCATATATTGTTGTGCGGACTGAGCCAATGCCACCACTTCCTGGATCTTTCTCTTCTCTTGTGCAATCACGAGTGACTCGGCCAGGTTAGACCCGGCTGATGCGCACTCAATGGAACGTCGGAAATCTCCTGCTATGGTAATTACTACATTTGGCCCGGGCAACTTCATCTTCAGGTAACTGATGTGACAACTTGCCATAAATTTTTTCAGGGCTGGCCTGCCGAGTAACGCGTGATATGCGCTTTCTAGGTTCACCACCTCAAATTCCAAATTTTCAGTTCGGCAGTTATCTCTTGTGCCAAATAGCACGTCTACCTGGACCTTGCCAATGGGTTCACAGGAAATGCGTGGCACGATACCATGGAAAGTTATTTTTGTGGCCTGGAGCATGTTCTCCGAGATACCCAACTTGCGCATTGTGTCCACGTATATAATATTGATGCTGCTACCATTGTCAATCATCACCTTAGAAAATCTTACATTGATATTTGGCCCGATGAACGTTGGGTCCAGCACTAGTGCATACGAACCAGGACTAGGCATAAGCTTGGGATGGTCCTTGATGCTCCACGTAATTTCCTGATCCGACCAAGGCATATACCTCGTCACTGCCGGCATTACTACATTCACTTCCATATGTCGGCGCTGCAAGCTCTTTCTATCTGTCTCTTGCGTGGTAAACACACAGTAACTCTAGTGATGCTCTCTGTATTCATTTCTCCCCTCATTGCTGGGATATCTTTGATCTGGCTGATGCTGATTTTCCACTTGATGCACTGCATCCCTTCTCTCGTGGTTTTCATATCTCGGCGGAGGTGGTGGCAACATTAATTGTTGCGTGTTCGCTCTAGAGAGTAATTTCTGCCGGGGTAACTCCTGCCGAGTTTGATCGTTCTGAGGTGCCTGAGCATTCCCCGAACCACTTTGTTCTATCTTCCTCATCCACTCACATTGCCAAGTCGTGTGACCCGCCGGGTTACTTGGATTTGGCATGTGAAATTTGCACGGCTGATCTAGCATTGCCTCATACGTTTACCTTGGCCGGTCCTTCTTTTCTTGCCACCATCTCTTTTGCTCGGGCGTCCAAGTTTTCTTGCCATCATTTCTGGGGGTCCACTGTTGCCCTCCAGTTTTCTGACACTGATTACTCCCTGCTCCGGGTTGATCTTGATTTACAGCAGCAACTTGTTGCGAACTGTACCTGTAATCTAGTCTATCATCTCTTCTCTTACCTCGGTAATCATTCCGCTGGAATCACCTGGCTCCATCTCGCTGGTAGTACTCCTCATTTGACTCGTTTGACACAAGCCTAGGTTGAGTCGGATCACCCAAAGCATATGAATCAGCAATTCGGATTGTCTCTGCTAGTGTAGTTGGCATATCCCTTTGTAACCTTTGCCACAACATGCTTGCATATCTACAGCCTTGCGCAAACCAAGCTATGCCCTGTGACTCAATCACGCCCTCGCATGAGTTTCTCATAGTGCACCAGCGGTTTAAGAATTCCCGTTCTGTCTCATTTGGTCTCTGCTTGCACATTGCTAGGGTCTATGGCCTATTGGGCCTCTGATACGTGCTTGAGAAGTTACTGACGAACATTTCCTCAAAATCGATTCAACAGTTGATACTTTCAGGTGGTAAATTGTTTAGCCATACCCTCGCTGGCCCTTCTAGCATCTGAGGTACATATCTCACATCCCATCTCAAGTTGCCTTTGGAAATTTTCACCGTCGTCGCGTAGTTGATCAACCAATCCTCTGGCTTGGTGCTACCGTCATATGTTTTCGTGCCTCTAGGTAACTGGAAGTTAGGTACTGGAGGTTCTTTCATGATCCGGGGCCCAAAGCACGCTGGATCCGGAGGACCTTGCTCCTCAATCTGCTCCGACCTATAGAGCCGATCCAGTTTTAACCTGGCATCGTCAGGCATCAAGTTCCTGCTTCCCAACCTTGACCCTATCACGTGATAGTCCGGCCTAGGGTATCCTGCGTTCACCATTTCCGAATCACCATCATTGTATCTATCTTGCTCTTGTGGTGTGCCTCTCTGTTGCATACCTTGGCCGTAACTTTGCTCTTGCTGTGGTATATTCCGCTGCTACGGTTGCCCTGCAGCCGCCGAGTTGTGTTGTCCAGCATTGCCATTCACAACGTTTCCTTGACCGGCATTGCCTTGGTCGCGGTTACCTCGGCCAGCTTCACCTCGGCTGACACTTCGTCGATCCTCATTTCCCTGCACTGCTTTTCCTTTTCCTGCCCGTGCCGGGTCATAGGGGACTATCTGTTTGTTTCTCCTCGCCGAGGTTACCACTTCCTCTCTTCTTGGGCCATCATGAGGGGATGGCGCAGCTCTAGCAGATTTCTTTGGGTTACCTACCGCTGAATAAACGACTTTGGAATCCCTATCCCTTGCCGGGTTAGCCCTGAGCAACTCTTCATTTTGTCTGTTAGCGATCCGAACTAACTCATTGACCCTCTCCTGCTGTCTTTGCCGGGCTTCACCCATCAAACCCTCTAACTTGGATGCTGCTGCATCCGCTACTATGAGGTTCTTTGCCGGGGTACTGTACTTCGGCAGCCCCATGGACAAAACGTTCTTTGATTCCTCAATTCTAGGATCACCCTCTTTGTTCATTTCACTGATGAGGTTTCTCCCCTTTACTTTTACAGCATTTACCTTATTTGCTCTTGCGTACTCGCGTAGTTTCATGTTCAATGACTACTGAGCCGCGGCTATCTTTTTCGCACCCTCTAGTATTTTCTGCCTAGTTTCTTCTAACTCGCCCTGTGCCCAAGCCGGATCTACCGCAGGTGCTATGGGGCTCTGTAGGCTATCTACCGCCTGCTGCAACACGTTTTCTGGCCTCTCTAGCGGAGGACCTCTACTTTTCCTTGGTGCCTTGGGTGTTACCTCCGGATCTAGTTTCAGATCCTTGCTCGCGCCAGCGTCAGGCGCCGTCATCATCACTTCAGCGCGGTCAGGGGAGCGAGTGATACGCGCCCCGTGAGCCGCGCTAAGGGGTGGCTCGCCTCCCTCGATGACGTGCCACGGGTGAACGCACGACACATCAACGGCGACGTAGATCTTGTGAGCGCCAAGCTTGACGAAGAGACCATTGCGCGGAAGAGGTCGTTTGCCGAAGCAACCAGCATTGTCACTGACGTAGTCCAGCACTCCAAAGCGCTGAACGAGCCCAGAGACGATGCGCTCCCCGTTGCCGATGAGGTTTCCCGTCCGGATCTTCACTCATGATAGCGCCGCTAGCCCCACGGCGGGCGCCAACTATCGTGGTGGTGTCATGGCAGATGTCATTGATAGGCTAAAGGTGGGGACAATATGCACTAGGGGAATCCAGGGAGGGATAGTGTGGTGATTCCACACACAGATGTTTGGTATTTCCCAAGTTCACAAGATTACAGATGCTCCTTGAGCTGTATTGGGGAGAGGAGGAAGAAGGAGCTCTCTTACTCTCACCACTACCTATCTCCCAGGAACCAACTACTCAAATGCCAACCCCTTCTACAGAGGCCTAGCGCTCCTTATAAAGGGGAGGCTAGGTCTCCAATTAGGGCATACGTGGAGGCATATTCCTGGGAATATGCCTCTTCCCAAAATAGCAAACCGGCCGGGTCACCTTTTGCCATCATAAGCCATGCAGAGGCTACGTGAGCCTCTGCGGTGCCAGCGTCATCTGACACCGGCCGCGTCACCCTTGTCGGCCATGCCTCGGTGGTCCTTCCCTCTGTCCGCTTCGCTCATGCTCCAGCATACAGCGACCACCTTTTGACCAGCGATATACCTTCCTTCTCTTGCAAGCCTAATATAACCCGGATCGTGCCTGGTTAATCCGGCCCCGTGGGTACCTGCATACAAGTTACATAAACCTGCCGGCATACGACATCCATCGGCCAGGACTTAGTAAGGTGGACATCCTCTGGTCCGGATTACTCCATAAGTCGGCCTGCCTTGAGGTGACTCGGCCAGCATTCACTTTGACCTTGCCGTACCTCGGCTAACTCGGCCTTTATGCCCCGGCATGACCCTACCCGGGGGTATCCCCCCCAAAAATTCGCTCAACCAAAAATAAACACACCACACAATCACGATCGCATTGCGAGTCGATTGACTCCTCTTACTAAAAATATTATTCATATTACAAAAGTCGCCACTTGGCATATATTAGAAACTACCCAACGATACTATCTATTACGCAGGTCCTGACGAAGAAGCACCACCACCACCCTTGACACGAATGAAAGGCTGCCACGGGTTCGTCGGGTAGGTTGTTAGTGACTTCGACAACACCAACGGGAAGGGTTGCTCCGACTTCATGTCGTGATGCTCTGGCTCAGGGTCGCCAGGCTCCAATACCGTTTCCTGGTATGGCAGAAGGTCCCCCATCGCCAACACCCGATTAGAAAAAGGGGCGGCCTTGGCAGTCAGCTTCAGCACCTCTGACATCTCCACTATGCCAGTCGCCGAAGGGTAGCCGCTGGTGACGTCGTCGAGGTCGAAATCGTCGGGGAAGTGGGCGAGACCTAGGCTCAATGCCGTGGTGGCCCCGTGCCTGAAAGCCGAGCGCGCCATCCACTCCACAATGTCGGGCGCCTCCTCCAGATAGCGCCACACTTATGAAAATCCCCCAGGAATAACCTTGATGGGGGACATCCCTTGAAGGACCGCTTGGACGCACAATACCGAGGCTGTGGCCGCGTTCACCATGGCAGTCACGCACTGCGAGGCATTGAAAGTATGAATCACCGGGTCACTTTTCCCTATCACAGCTGTAACATCACACATCAGTGACACTATGGATCTGCCCACTCGGGGACTCGCCAAACATGTTAAGCAAAAAACAGAGACTCACCAAGAAGCTTACGGCAGTTCTCGGTGACATGCTTCTCCAGGGCGGCATGATTGTTCTGCAGCCCCACGATGACCAAGTCCGCGGCCTTGCGCTCCTCTTCAGCCACAGAGATTGCAGCCTTCGCTCGATCCTCAAACGAAATTGAGGCTGCTTTCGCCTCCTCCAATTCCAGGATCAGCGAGGCAATTCGCCCATTCGCTGCGTCCAGCTCGGCGACTTGAACATACCCTTCATGGGCCTCGGAAATCGCAGCCAGAAGACCATATGAAAAGAAAAGAGACAAATCATTAACACGCCAGCACACTAACAGTTCATAGCCGAAAAACGAAACAAGTACTTACCAACAGTCTCCTGGAGTCGCCGTTTCGCTTCCTGCGCCACGTGCAGATCCCGCTCTAGACGCTCCCTCGCGGCCTGTCTATCGGTCGACTCCCTCTTCAAACCCTACAAAAGTAAAAAACTTAGTGCTTACTAAGAACAATATTTAGTTCCTAGCCACTGAAATTCAGCGACTAGGAACTCGGGGACTGGAAGTAGAAGAAACTCAATACCTAGCCGCTAAAATTCAGCAGCTAGGAACTTGGGGACTGGACGTACCTGAATGGCGGGGCCAAGCATCTTGTAGAGCTCTCCGGCGTCAGTCGACGGGACCGTGAAGGAGGTGCGCCCATGACGGGACCCAATGTCTTCATCAACAATCTCCGGGCTCTGTGGAGACTAGTTGTCCGCCACGCCTGGAAACCCCCTCGCCATGAAGCACGGGAATGTTGCCGACGCCCTAGCCAGGGCAATAGTCCTCGGATCCGGCGCTTCCATCGCAGGAGTAACCATGACTGGCTCCGACCGCTCTGCCGCCACTTCTTCAGCGACTGTAGGGAGGTCGCATTCCTTGGCGCTATCCATCGCCACGATGTCGTCGGCACCGCCCTTCTGGCTCTTTGCGCCCTCCGCCGTCGTCGCATCTCCAGCAGATTTCCTCTTCTTGGGGATGTCGCCCTCTCCCGTGGTGGTGGCCGGCAGAATCTTCACCACTGAAGGGCGACCAATCTTCTTGGCTCTAGACCTGCCAAAACCTCCAAGTCAACACAGTGACAACACAAAAACGAGACACAACTTGGAATGGAGAAGCCAGTACTTACTTAGCGACTGGAAGAACGCGTAGCCCGGTGCTGATGTGGGCGGGCTTGTCTAGTTCTGGACCCAGCTTGCGAGTGAGACCCCTCTCAAAGACATCTGAAGCCCATGACACCACGGGCTTCCTTGATGACGAAGCCGCGGCCGCCGGAATTTCCGGCTCTGAAGATGCGGCCGCCCGACGCTGCGGCCTCAGTCGCCTCCTGGCTTGGCGCCCTCGAAGCTTAGGGCGTAATCACCGCTAGAGGGACTTCTACCGCCGCCTCGATGTCCTTGTCCCCCAATCCCTTCATTGGAATCGCATCCTCCTGGATCTTGTGCGAAGAATTGGGGGCATCCTCGTCATCGGAGTCATCGTCAGACTCAAACACCACCGCCGACCTTGGCGGCGACGCTAGCTTCATCGCCGGTGACTTTGGTTTGCGCGCGGGCTTCGCTGGCGTGGATGTTCACCGAGACATGTGCTCTTGCAAGATCTCGTCGCCCCCTTCATGGTCATCGAGACTACGACTCGCCTCGAACTCGCGCTGCTTCTGCATGCGGGTCTTGCAGGCCGCATGCGCTGGGGAGGAACCTCCTCCTCCTCGTCGTCACTTTCAGAGGAATCTCCCTTGGAGGCCTCATCGAGTTCCTGGGGAACCTCTTCGTCAAGCGGAGGGAGCCAACCCTCCAGCACCTAGAATAACTGAGAACAACCACCAATGAGTATCGAACGACGCGACTGCGAGTTACATTGCAGATATGGCGACTAGAAGGAAAACTTACTGTGGGGGCTTCATTCTTCACGGGAGTATACGGGGCGAGCCTGACCGATGTGGTTGTGAATTCCGCATCGGTGATCTTCTTCAGGGCGGCCTTGTAATCTTCGGTCCCACGACTCTTTGCTGGTCCGAGAGGGATCGTGTTTCCCGCTATACTCATAGATCCAATGCGGCCGAGCCGCTAGCAGAACCAGACGCCACCCGTGCCAGCAGTTGTAGAGGTTGATCAAGGACAACCCCTGATCCTTCAACCTCTGGATCTAGTCCATCATCTCCGCGACGGCCATCCTCTGGTCTTCGGGGAGTTTCTTCGGCGCCAGCCGGCGAGGCTCACTCCTTTCGGCGACGAACTCGGGAAGCGCCACTTCGCCGGAGGGAGTGGATTCCTTCACGTAGAACCAGCTCTTCTTCCACTCGCTCGCGGCCTTCTTGGCAGTACGAGCTTGACGAAGTTGGCCTTCGGCTTCAATTGGAACGTGACACCGCTGGCCTCCACCATCAAGCCGTCGGACGCCTCGCGCCCGATGTGCCTGTGGAAGAGCTCCAGCCATAGCAGGAAATATGGTTTGCAGCCGAGGTAGCATTCGCAGAAGGCGACAAAGATCGCCAATTGCTCGATGCTATGCGGACCAAGATCCGACGGCTTGATTGCGTAATACGCACAGAAGCGCCGGAAGAAGAGTGAGGTGGGAAACCCCAATCCTCTCTCTAGGTGACTGGGGAAACAAATGAATTCGCTGGCTCACGGTTTCGGCTCGGTCTTGGAGGGAGCGGGAACCTGCCAATTCCCCTTGCGGAGGACTCTGGCATCCTCGAAGGACTTGAGCTGGGCCGTGGTGCACTTGGATTTCCCCCATGAACCTTTTGGAGGTGCCATTGGGAAGGATGTGGAGTCGCTCGTTGCGAAAGGATCAGATCGAAGGAAGACAGACAGAATGAATGCGCGAGAATGAAGAATGCGGGGAAGGATCCACAAGGCTGATTCGCCACTCCCCTTATAAGGGGGCGCTACCTGCCAAATTTGGGGTAGCCGTTACCCGCGGTAACTACGCCGAAGTTACTGTTGGAATATCCAACAAATAGTTTAACCAGGTTGACGCTCCAACTCCTCCATTCCACTCACTGGCAACTAGCCCTGTCCACTTGCTGAAGCAGCGACTTGGCGCTGCGACATTCGCCGGAGTGGCGACTAGGAGCCTAGGGAAAATTTCCTTGGTTTCAGTGGAGTCCACTGCCTATTTGACTGGGCGTCCAAATTGGACTCGCCTACTCCGACTACCACCTGACCACCTACGTCTGATTCAACGATGGCCTCGGGGACTACTAATGGGGATATGCCAAATGGGGTATACCCAGCATGACGTTCCGATTGGGCCAAAAGGTCTCACGAGTGGGCCTGCAGGACGGCGACTGAAATGAAACTAAGAGGAAGGCCCGGCGACTGGAGACTGGAGGCCTTGAAGCGTACCAGAATCCTAGTCGGATTAGGTCAAAGGCTCCGAATCCATATCTTGTTCTATTGTAACTTATAAACCCTAGCGAGGTGCCTCATATATAAACCTCCCTAGGGTATCCTGAGGACTTACATTCCATCATTCCCCTGGGTCCCCTCGAGCCTATCGATCCTATGCTGGCCCTTGCTCACCATCAGGACATGCTCAAGTTCGAGCTCGAGAGCGAGGAACCTGTGGCCGGCGAAGGTGCGGCTGGGGGAATCGACTCAGTAGTGGGCAGTGTGCTCCTCTACTTGTTCCGAGCAATCTCGTCCCTTCGACCATGATCAACACGCAGGTGCGCTCAGCTGCTTGTTTCGCATGTGAAGCAAACGGTAGTAGCAAGAGTATGGCTCAGCTGCTCGGTTGAAATTGAGCCAGACCCGACTACCTTTCCAAGCTAATTTTTAGGGGCCTTTGTGCCAATTGTATAGACTTGGATGTAATTTTCTATTTTTTGATGTAATATTTTAATTCCACCAAACGTGTTGATTAAAGCATGATGCACTTTCAGGTGAAATTAGCTATTCCCTTTGACCCAAATTAGTTGACTTAGATTTGTCTAGATTCCTGTATCTAGACTTGTTTTAGTGTTAGATACATCCGAATCTAGATAAAACTAAGTCAACTAATTTGGTTCGGAGGGAGTATAAAATTAAGCTTGAAAAATATAACATGTAATTTATCCAACAAATTCATGTAGTACTAGTAGTAAACTAGTAAGTTGCACATGCCCTGCACGTGAGACTCAGATAATAGACGTCTGACATATCATCACTATATAAAATTATAAAATTATAAATTTGAGCAACATCTATAATATATGGGTGTATATTTGGTTCTTGTACATTGTATATCATGTAGAGTGAACAATTATTAGCTAATCTAAAACTTCAAAATTTGGTAACATGGTCTAGAGAAATGAGGGAGAAGATTCTAGAATGATGGAGAAGTGTTTTGAGGTTCCCATGTTTCCGAACATTGCGAACCACCCATGTTTTATTTGTGATTCCTAGGTTCTTTGAGTTTTCAAGGTTCGTCGATAAATTAACCCAGTTAAATTACACTACTGTCTCCGATTCAAATTAATGTTCTCATATTTGTCTAGATTCGGCTATATGTATCTAGCACAGAAACATGACTAGATACATTTGAATCTAGATGAATCGATGAACATTAATATGGATCAGAGGGAGTCTATCCAAATTATGTCAAATTATTTCGAACAACATGTGAGCTGCCAATTGCTCTTTAAATTCCACAAAGATATTTTGAAATTGCCCACCAGACAGCCAATATATGGAGAACACGACCGAGAGTTTTCAAAGATTTAACTTCTTTCTAGACTTTGCATGCTGGCAAAGTTGACCCAGCTTTAAAAAAAGAGAGAGAAATAGGCCAAAAAACAGGGGGACTCATGCATGGCGTCCTTTTGCTTGTATTACCTGCCATGAAAAATAATAAACATGAGTTTTTCACAACTTTTGAAAAAATCCGCTTCACAAAAATGGCCTATCATGTATAAGTATGAACATGTTTCAGGACGAGCGACCAAGCAAGGTCACGGACATATCCATGTTTATGGGAATTTTGTAGTAGTACTACAAGAAAGTAGATGTGCGCATCTTGGCGTTGGTAAACAACTTTGCCAATGGGAATTCCCAAATATTAGGAAAAGTAACTTCTCCAATTTTCTAAGCAATGGAAATATTTTTCTCCGTAAAGCAAAGTACTCCACTTCCGTACTAGTACTACTCGAAAAGGGAGGAGGCTCCTTCCAAATAAAATAAAATGAGGCAGCGGGAGGAGGAGTCGGAAGGCGGTGTGATGTTACAGCAAAGCTCTGATGGGCTGCTGACACGAGGTACACTCCACTAGTAGTAAATATATGGACCTACTAGTAGTAATATGAATGCAAAACAAGTTGTGTTTTCTCTCTCCTTCACTGGCTCTCACCATCCATCCTCCATCGATCTCTTATGTGCAGCCGCGGGTGCATAGTCCGGCTTGTCTCTTCCTCGTCTACATCATGGCGTTGCGCACTTGTGACTTGGTATGGCACACCGATCTACTTCCAGCAACCCGTTTCCCCTGAAATTCAAGACATCTACTGGATTAATAATAATCTACACCAATACAAAAAGTCTCAAAAGTAATAATAATAATTACATAAAGGTCTTCAGACCACATTGCGATGACTACAAACCCTAATGCGTTAATTGCAGTGTCTCGCTCCTTCAGGACCTATGGTACCCAGGTTCCAAAAAAAAATAAAGAATGCCACTGCCCCAATTTTCAGACTAACTGTACCATGCTTTCTTACAATTCCCAAGTTTTAGGATTTTTCAAGCGGGCATAGAAATGTTTTTCATTTTATTCCTTTTTAATCTTCTTGCTTTTTTCTGAGGTTGCTGCATGTAATGCTAGTTGTTCTATAGTTCCAATGTTAGGTATTGTACATGCTGGTATAATGCCAGCAATAGATGACGTGTCACTTTGTTATACCTAACACTCAGTTATACTATTGAACTAGCTCTCATGCACTAGTAGAATATTAATATAGACCTAATTCGACAAATCGACAGAAAGTCCTCTGAGTGGGTGAAATTAGCTAGAAAATTAAGCTTGAAAAATACAACATGTAATTTATCCAACCACTTTATGTACTATAGTAAATAAATGGCACATGTTATGAATTCTAAGCCATATTTATTGCACTTCCTTCCAAAAAAATAAATCTACTTCTTTACCATGCATGCTAACATGCACCGACTTAGCTATACCAAAATATGGGCACACCGTCATTATCTTGATGAAGACATGGTATGTGCATGACCTTTGATGGGGATATGCCGAATGGGGTATGCCCAGCAGGACATTCCGATTGGGCCGAAGGGTCTACGAGTGGGCATGTAGGACAACGACTAAAATGCGACAGGGAGAAGGCCTGGCGACTGAAGGCCCAAAAGCGTACTTGAAGCCCAGTCGGATTAGGTCAAAAGCCTCTGAATCCATATCTTGTTCGGTGCTAAACTGTAAACCCTAGTGGGGTGCCTCATATATAAACCTCCCTAGGGTACCTTGAGGACTTATGTTCCATCATACACCCCCTCAAGCGACTTGCTGCTTATACGCTGAGCTCGCCACCCCTGTTACTCGCTCTCCATTAATCTGATCTAGCAGGAGTAGGTATTTACCCTCTGGGCGGCCGAACCTGGGTAAACCATGTGCATCCGCCCCCATCTCGCACCGAAGATGGCCGCCAGCTCTTCCTCACGTTACAATCAATCGCTGCCAGTAGAAGCGACTGCCGTGGACATTTCCATGACCGCGGCGCCCACTATGGGGCATAGCAGGACTGGCCTGAGTTCTGCGGCGAGACCTTATTCGCCGATCGATCGGCCGCTCGCCACCGGCCGCATGATCGCCATTGGCGGGATCTTACAGATCCTGCCCAGCAGCTACATCCCGGCGTCAAACCCGGTCACTGACGGCACGGTGATGCTAGTCGGCTCCATCAACCTCTTCGTCGGCTTCACCGGCGCGGTTGACCCAACTACAACGATGATCGTTGGCGGATCGCCACCGCACCACGATCTGCTCTCGGAGGAGCAGGTCCGCTCCATCAGGAGCCTCGTCACCGAGTATGATTCGGCCACCAGCGACGCGGCCGAGACCAACGCCGCCAGAAACGATGAGGCCCTAAATGACGACGCTGACTCTGCGACCCCTGCCTCGGTCGACGGATCTATCACTGCGGCATCACGAGAGGACTCCATCACGCGAGTCTCCATCCCAGAGGATTTCGAGGACTCCTCCCTCCTCGGGATCTTCGATTCCGATTCCGGCTCAGAGTCACCTGAAGACTTCCGCGCCAGATCCAATCGCTTTAACGCGATCTACATGGTGGGCAGCACGGTCGCCCGACCAGATCCTTTCTCCATGCCGATCCCACCGACTACCACAGCCACAGAGGTGGAGGAAGCCCGCCTACAACTCGTGGAGGCACAACGCAATGAGCTCGCTAAGCGCGAGAAATACCGCCTCGAGCGGGAAACAGCACGGGAGCTATCGCTCTATCACCAGCGCCGCATCAGGACCCACCTAAACTCCAATGTCCAGGGCCGCGTCTTGAACTTCAACGATGAAAGCGACCCCGCACGCACGGACGAGCACGAATACTGCGAGAACGCCGCCAGGCGGAAGCAACCCTACGAGACCACCACCCGGCGCACTGGCGACTGGAGCCCCTCCACCACACATTGGCCGCGCGCCCCCGCCGGATCAGCTGCGGATCATCATCTCGCCACAAGACCGTGACGCCAATGGACTCCTACTCTACTCCACCCCGATGGACAACATCGTCGCGGCCGACACCGCGGTCGCCAACCTCGATGTCCAAGGCGAAAACACACTGCAGATCTAGTACGCCAAGGCCCTACTCGCTAGGGCCGTCGAGCAACAAGCTGCGGGAGTCGACCCACAGGGATGGATGTACTCCCGCTCCTCGGCAAGTAGAGAAACATCAAGCGGTCACCCCACCGTCGCCAACGCATTAACCCGCCATCCACCGCAGCCCCTGGCGAATCAACCACGGGCCGCCAACCCCGCACTGTCCACCAACGAGCCGCGACCGGCGAATAACACGGTCATCGCCAACGGCAGCCCATTGATGCCCCAATGCACATCGTCAACAACCAGGCTTGGCGGGCGCGCCAGCCCAACGACTTGAGGCACACCCTCACCAACCGCGGCGACCCCGAACCAAGAGGCTCGCTCAGTCGAGTCGGACCGCAATGCTTCGGGCCCATGATTCGTGGGGAAAAATACCCCACCAACTTCAAGGCGCCCAAGGAGATCGAAAAGTACGACCCGATGTACGATCCAGCTGTCTGGCTGGACACATACCTTATGGCGATGGGAATCGCCGGCCACACTGACCTGCTCGCCGCTCGCTACCTCCCCCTGATGATAGAGGGCATGACTTGGCAATGGATCAACACCCTCCCCGCTGACAGCATCGATTCCTGGGAAGAAATGCGGGATGCCTTCATCAGGCACTTCGAGGGATCCTACACCCGCGCCACCACCATAGAAGACCTAGAGCGATGCATCCAGGGATAACGCGAGTCAACTTGCCGTTGGATTCAAAGGTGGCAAGAACTGTGGATCAACGCCTCCGGCATCCACCCAGATACGGCGATTCATTGCATCAAGAACTCGTGCCAGTATGAACCCTTGGTCACTAAGATCAAGAGGGTCTACCAGACGCTCGACAACGTCCCCGACCTCCTCGAGATCGCCAAGCGCTACGCGGAGGAGGACCCCAACCAAGACTCCGACGACGAGTTGGGAGGAAGACACCGAACCAGCATCCACGACAGTGGGCGCCTACGTGACATGCGCTACAGCAAGACCCGCATCACCGGCAAGCGCCGCACGAACGGGCGAGTCGACTTCGTCGCTAACGCCAGCTATGACCAACGCGATCCCCAGAGCTACCGTCGCGATAGAGGAAATTACTGCGACAGCGGAAACTACCACTCCAACAATACAGCAAGGCCAAAATTCGACCCCGTTGCCCTGCTCAATCAGCCCTGCATCTACGATAGCAGCGAGGTAAAACACGCCACCCACACCACCACGGATTGCCACTCTCTCAAAGAGATTGAAAAGGTGCGGCGAGCGAGGGAGGACCCCAACAACAACCCGCCAAGGGACAACGGCAGCGCCGGTGGCTTTGGACAGGCAGCCGGCTCGCTACACACCTTCACCGGGCTCGGCACCAAACGCGAGAAGAAGGTGCTCGCCCGCGTGCTCGCCGTCAACGTGGTGACCCAAGTTGACATCCCTCGCTTCCTCAACTGGTCTGAGCAGAGCATCACCTGGAGTCGCCAGGACCACGCGCCAAGAATCGAATACCCAGGGCGAGTCGCCCAGGTGGTCAGGCCCAAGGTGGCCAACTACTGGCTGCACAAGACACAGATGGACGGTGGGAGCTCCATCAACATCATGTACCTGGACACATTCACGAGGCTCCAGCTCCCAGAAACAGCCATCAGGCCAACCCTGACGACCTTCCACGGTATCGTCCCCGGTCAGAAGGCGTACCCAATCAGAAAAGTGACACTGCTAGTCACCTTCGGCACACCGGCAAACTACCACACGGAGAGGATCGTATTCGAGCTGGCGAGCTTCTGCAGCCCCTACCACTGCGTCCTAGGTCGCCAAGCGTTCGCAAAATTCATGGTGACCCCACACTATGCCTACAACATGATGAAGCTCCCAGGGCAAAGCGACATCATCACCATCCACGGCGACCCCGATATGGCCGTGGAATGCGAGGATAAAGGAGCCGAGCTCGCCGACGCCGTCATCGCTGCGGAGACCGACCACATGGAGGAGCTCGCGAAATACGCGGGTAACATTAACAAGGACGACCCCACCATCCAGAAGAAGCCAACCGCCGCGAACTCCACGTTCGAGGCGACCATGCACACCCACACCGTCGAGCTCGTCCTGGGCGACTCCAGCCAGACGGTCACTATCGTGGCGCACATGAGCCCCGCATAGGAAAGCGCGCTCATCGGGTTCCTCCGTGAGAACCACGACATCTTCGCATGGAAGCCATCTGACATGCCAGGTGTCCTGAGGGAACTCGCTGTGCATAAACTAAATGCCGACCCCAAAGTGCGACCACTAAAGCAGTCGCTACGGCCCTTCAATAAAGAGCTTCGTCAAGCAACCACCAAAGAAGTACAACGCCTGCTAGCCGCAGGCTTCATTCGGCCAATCAAATACTACAAGTGGCTGGCAAACCCAGTCCTGGTTCTGAAAAAGAACAACACGTGGAGAATGTGTATCGACTACACCAACCTCAACAGCGCCTACCCAAAGGAGGAGTTCGTCCTACCGCGCATCGATAAGATCATCGATTCGACCGCGGGATTGGAGTCGTTGTGCTTTCTGGACGCATATTCTGGCTACAACTAGATCAAAATGGCAGTCGAGGACGAGGAGAAGACGGTGTTCATCACGCCATTCAGCGCGTTCTGCTACACGGCCATGATGTTCGGCCTCAAGAACACCGGCGCCACATACCAAAGGTGTATGCAGGAGTGCCTCGCGAGCCAAATTGGCCGAAACATCCACGTCTACATCGACGCCGTAGTGGTAAAATCCACCCGCTAGGACGACCTGCTCGCCGACCTGGCTGAGGCCTTCGCTAATCTGCGGAGGTAAAAAATCAAGTTGAACCCAGGAAAATGCACCTTCGGTGTCCCCACATGACAGCTACTAGGATATGTAGTCTCCAAGCGCGGCATCAAGGCGAACCCAACCAAGATCGACACCATCGCGCGAATCGGGAAACCCGAGTGCCTGCGCGATGTTCAGAAGTTGGCTGGGCGAGTCGCGGCCCTCAGTCGCTTCATCCCCCGACTAAGCGAGAAGGCAATGCCTTTCTACCGCCTGATGCGCAAGAACCCCATGTTCCAATGGGACGGGGAGGCGGACGATGCACTCAAAGCGCTCAAAGAAGTGCTACTCTCGGCTCCACTCCTCGCTGCTCCACTCGAAAAAGAGCCAATGCCCGTCTACGTGGCGGCCTCCACTCGAGTCGTCAGCGCCGTGATGGTTGTCGAACGGCCAGAGGAGGTCAAGGAGCGCCCCATACAGCGCCCTGTCTACTACATCAGCGAAGTCCTAACAGATTCACGACAGCGCTACCCATAGTACTAGAAACTGGTGTACGCGGTATTCCGAGCTTAGCGGCGACTCCCACACTATTTCCAGGAGCACCCGATCACGGTGGTCTCCTCCGCGCCTCTGCAGGACATAATACACAATCGCGAGGCGACCGGGTGAGTCGCCAGGTGGGCCGTTGAAATCAGCATCCACAACATCAAATATGAGCCCCGCAAAGAGATCAAGTCACAAGCCCTAGCTGATTTCCTCGCAGATTGGGAAGAAGCACAGCAGTCGGAGAAGCTCCCGTACCTCCACTACTGGTCGCTCCATTTTGACGGCTCCTAGAACGCCGACGGCGTAGGGGCCGAGCTCATACTGACCTCTCCCAAAGGAGATAAGCTCCGCTATGTGCTCCACCTCAACTTCAAGCCCTACACCAACAACATGGCAGAATACGAGGCACTCCTCCACGGCATGAGGGACGCTAAGGAGATGAACATCAACCGCCTATGATGCTATGGCGACTCCGACCTAGTCGTCGGCCAGGTCGCCGTGACATGCGACGTTGTCTCTCCAACAATGATCGCATAACACCAAGCGGTAGACCAGCTGGGAGGACACTTTGATGGCTATTCTGTCGAGTGGATTGATAGACGCAAGAACGAGGAGGCAGACGCCCTTTCCCGCATCGGATCGGCCTGACAAGCGCCACCAGCAGGCGTCTTCCTCGACATCATCCACAAACCTTCGGTCAGCCCACCAAAGGAGATCGACGTCAGGATACCACTACAACCAGAGCCGGCCCTAGTCGCCATGGTTGTGGAGCCTAGCAACTGGACAGCACCATACGTCGCCTTCCTCGAACACATGATCCTACCAAGCAACAAGAAGGAGGTGCGAATGATCGTGCACCGCTACAAATCCTTCGTCATCATCAACGGTGAGCTCCACAAACGCAGCGTGACTGGCGTGTTCCAGCGTTGCGTACAGCCAGAAGAAGGCCGCAAGATCCTCCAGGACATTCACGCCGGCGACTGTGGCCATCACTTCGGTGCCAAGTCGCTGGTTGCCAAGGCCATGCAACACGGTTTCTACTGGCTCACCGCACACGCCGACGCCACCAACATCGTCCAGCGATGCGTCGGATGCCAGAAAGACGCCCACCAGACACACCTCCCTGGTTCGGCACTCAAGACCATCCCCATCACATGGCCATTCGCCGTATCGGGCATGGACATGGTAGGCCCGTTCAAGAAGGCCCCATCTGGCTTCACCCATCTCCTAGTCGCGGTCGACAAGTTCACCAAATGGGTCAAGGCCAAGCCGATGAAAAAGTGCGACGGCAAGACGGCCACCAAGTTCTTACGCGAGCTCATCTACTGGTACGGCTACCCGCACAGCATCATAACGGACAACGGCACCAACTTCGCCAAGGGGGCCATGGCGGAATTCTGTGAAGAACATGGCATACGACTCGACCTCGCTTCAGTCGCCCACCAGGAGTCGAACTGCCAACCAGAACGCGCCAACTAGAGCGTCCTCCACAGGCTCAAGCCACGACTCCAGGTGCCCCTCGAGCACACCCTAGGATGTATGGTCGACGAGCTCCCCTCCGTAATATGGGGGATCCGCACGTCCGTCAACCGCTCCACCGGGTTCACACCCTTCTTCATGGTGTATGGCGCCGAAGCTGTAATGCCAACTGACCTGGAGCACGATTCACCTCGATTCGCCGATTACGTCGAGGCGACCAACGAGGTCGCCCGCCAAGACAGCGTCGACCAACTCGACGAGGAAGGCGGCCTGGCCCGCTCCCGCACCGCCATCTACCAGCAAGGACTCCGCTGCTACCACAGCCGCCGAGGCCGGACTTGCACCTTCCAGGAGGGCGACTTGGTCCTACGACTGGCCCAGGACAAGTAGGTCCTGCACAAACTCTCCCCCCATGGGAGGGGCCATTCACCATAGGGCGAGTCCTCGGCAACGACGCCTACTACCTCATCGACATACGGGGTGACAGCCAGCTCGAGGTCGGAAGGCCATGGAATGTAAACCTTCTCCGAAAGTTCTATACATAGAACCCCAACTTGTACTCAGCTGGCATATATAATGAAATTCATTCGGATCACACAAACTGTGTCTACTCGCCATATTCTTGTGCCACTCACACTCGTACAAATTAGCAATACGCTACCCACGGAAGTCAACCCTTGGTCAAGCGACTGGCACGGCTAAGTAGTGCGGCCTAAGGGCACTGATAATATTTGGGCCTTAGGACGTCCACGAATACGCCAATCCGGAGCCACCATCGGAGTCGCCTAGCTTGACTGGCCCACCGGGCCAAGACGACCAATATACACTTATCACAGCGACATGTTCTTCCCATCCTCGCGCAAAGCGACTCGAACGGTTAAGTACCACGCACGGGGACTCCGCAAGAATGGAATCCTCACGCGGCTCGGGAACACACCAAGTAAGAGAGCTGCCTTGGACTCGCTCAGCGACTGGCTTTCCGAGCCAGGGGAAGAGACGCGTTACAAACAACGCATTACAACAACCTACAACAGGAACGCACCCAATATGGTTGAGCACCACGCTCGGGGACTCGCCTACAAAACAATCCCACTCGCGCTCAGGGACTCGCCCCTCAGAAGACGTAAGGGACAAAACAGTGCACAACCAAAAGAAAACACATAAGTATACAATCGAGTTATACCCCATTAAAGGGCGGACGCGCTCGGGGACTCGCTCAAACAAAAATAAACACACCACACAATTATGGTCGCAATACGAGTCGATTGACTCCTCTTACTCAAAATATTGTTCAGATTACAGCAGTCGCCACTTGGCATATATTACAAATTGCCCAACGATACTATCGATTCTGCAAGTCCTGACGAAGAAGTACTACCACCTCCCTTGACACAAACGAACGGTTGCCACGGATTAGTCGGGTAGGTCGTCAGCGACTTCGACAACGCCGACCGGAAGAGCTGCTCCGACTTCATGTCACAATGCTATGGCTCGGGGTCGCCAGGCGCCGGTACCGTTTAGTATGGCAGAAGATCCCTCATTGCCAACACCCGATTAGCTTCAGCACCTCTGACATCTCCACCGTGCTAGTCGCTGATGGGTAGCCGTTGGTGACGTCGTCGAGGTCGAAATCGCCGGTTCGCCTCTTGCGCCACACGCAGATCCCGCTCCAAACGCTCCCTGGCTGCCTATCGATCGGTCGACTCCCTCTGCAAAGCCTGCAAAAACAATAAAGTTCATGACTTACAAAGAGCAATATCAAGTTCCTAGCCACTGAAATTCAGCGACTAAGAACTCGGGGACTAGAGAGTAGAAAGAAATTCAGTTCCTAGCCGCTGAAATTCAGCGACTAGGAACTCGGGGACTGGAGAGTAGAAGCAACTCAGTGCCTAGCCTCTGAAATTCAGCAGCTAGACACTCGGGGACTGGATGTACCTGTATGGCGGCGCCAAGCATTTTGTGAAGCTCGCCAGCGTCAGTCGACGGGAGTGTGAAGGAGGTGCGCTCACGACGAGACCCAACATCTTCATCGACAATCTCCGGGCTCTACGGAGACTGGTTGTCCGCCACGCCTGTGAACCCCTTGGCCATGAAGCGCGGGAATGTTGCTGACGCTCTAGCCGGGGCACTGGTCGCTGGAGCCGGCGCTTCCGTCGTAGGGGCGACCGTGACTGGCTCCGACCACGTAGCTGCCACCTCTTCGACGACTGCGGCAGGATCGCTCCCCTTGGCGCTAGCCACCGCCACGGAGTCGTCGGCACCGCCTTTCTGCCTCTTCGCACCCTCCGCGGTCGCCGCATCATCAGCAGACTTCCTCTTCTTAGGAAGGTTGCCCTCTCCGGTGGTGGTGATCGGTGGAATCTTCGCCACTGAAGGGCGACCAATCTTCTTGACTCCAGACCTGCCAAAACCCCAAAATCAACACAGAGACAGCACAAAAATGGAAACACGACTTGGAATGGAGAATTCGAGGCTTACTTGGCGACTGGGAGAACGCGCAGCCCACTAGACCACTTTGAGTGTTCCTAGTAAATGATTTCCAACAGAAACAATTCCAATTCCTTTCACCCCTTGCTAGACCAACTCCAAGTGAATTCATGCAAACATTATAATGTGGCAGAAACTGTTTTCAAATCTATTTAAGAGGCATTGCAAATTGAATCAAGTTCATATGCCTAGATCACCACTTTTCAAAAACCATTCAAACCAATTCCCCTTGACCATTCCCAGCAACCATAGACTACTAAGCAAGTAACAAGATCACTCACCAAAAATCATTCAAAAATTTGAAAGTTCAATTCATGCGGCCATTTGATCGAGCACCTGGCAGGCACATTACAACCTCAACCACTATACACTGTTTTGAGCTATCAATTGCTCATCTCTTGTACTGCAATCAACCCATTCAATTCTCCATGATCATGCCTGGTACTTGGCCGTGCAAAGGAGAGGCATCACTAGCCACATTGACCAGTGCCATGCTTGTACCGAGCCGGCCATGCCGGCCGAGCATGAACCACTCACTACACGCTGCGCCGCCCACTCCCACGACACCTAGCAGCTAGCCATGACCTCACCGCCATCCCTGTCCACCCCTTGACCCAAGGTGAGAAGTGGAGACGCTAGAAATTGCGCGCCCATTTAAGCCTCTGCCATGCCGAGAGCATGACGGAGCGTCGTAGCTGCCATGCACGCACACGCTGCGCCACGCTCTCTCCGCTTGTACCCGCCGTCGTCGTGGCACCAGTGACCTCCCAGACATGATCGTTCACCGCCGCGTGCCCTGTGACCACCGTACTGATTGACGAACATCCGTATACTGGAATAGAGCACCGACGTCGCCCGACCAACAGAGACCGCCCCTTGCAGTATCATCACTCGCGTGACGATCTCCATAGTCCGCCGCACCGACCCATGCCCTCCGCGATGCTCAACGAGACCTGTACCAGTGTCGCCGGACCATGCCGCCCTGCCTCCACCCTTGGGGTATAAATAGAGGCCACCTCAGACCTCATTCTGCACACCATTCCACTCCCTACTCACCCAGGAACCTCACCAGCCCTTCCCCAGAGCTGATTGCGGCCACCCCAGGAGCTGTCCTGACCGCCAATCAAACCACCGTCATCGACAACCCCATTCGCCCCCATCGCCGACCCTAGCTGGAGCCTCGGTAAGTCTCCAGCGACCCCTACCGCTGCGTTAGGGTTCGAGTCTTGCCGGAGTAGTCCGACGGAGACAAGAAACCACAGCCATAGATCCTAATCTAATCATAGGGCTGAGATTGAAAGATACCGTTTTGGTTTAGATGAGTCACTGATGCGTGGGACCGATCTGTCAGCAGCCCGCTGCATCCGCTCCGTGCAGTTGGGCCGACCCATGTCTTTTCCCGCGCAGAGCCCAGTGATTCAAATAGGATTTTAGCATTTTAGCTCAAACCAGATTCTGTCAGTAGATTCAAAATTCAATTTAGAGAGATTCACTAAACCAAAATGCATAATTCAAATTTTGTTGGAAAGGGATTGAAATTATCTAATCACTCCCATTGGATTCAAACCAATTTATATTTTAGATCACCTATACCAAAAATAACAAGACAGAGACTTTTGACACTTCAAACATTTATGTAAAATGAACTATAAATGTTTTTGAGATGATTCCACCTCGCAAAAGTCACATTTAGCATGCTCTACATGAATATGTAAAAATATTTGGTTTTATAAATATGAAACATGGCTTACTATTAAAAGAGTGCTATGTAGGCATTTCTAGTCATTTTAATATTATTAAATAGTATATTAAATCTTGTAATATATGATCACCATTTTAAATCACATTCCCAAGTATTGGAATAGATGGTGATGACATGTGTCAACAAGATACACTATTTTAATTGGAGAATATTAAATCTTAAGGATTTAAAATGAGTAGAAATTACTTTTCTAAAATAAGAAGATTAAGAAAATGTTAATATTCCATATGATGATTGAGAAGATGCTAGATCATCTAGTATGAGCCTTTGTGTGCTAAATAGAAGTAGTGAAGTGTTGTTTGGTGATAGTGTACATTGAATGTGTTTATAGACGCTAGTACCGACCTGGGCTACAACGAGGAGGAGTACTTTGAGGAGTAGGAGGAGAACTTCAACGATAGCAACAACTGCACTGCTCAAGGCAAGCTATCAGTGCAAGCTAGACTATGCATGCTACGAGTGCAAAACCATTATACCAGATGCACTAGGCATGCTTGGTTATGCAACTTTACCAATTCCCAGTTTTACTCCAAGCTTTACTTTCCCCTTTACTACGGTTCTTACCTAGTTAATGAATTGTGATTAGTGGAAACTAGATTGGATCCTATCAAGATCATAGGATTAGTCTTGGATACTTATACTTTATTAGAACCCTCAATAGATACCCTGAATACTAGTGGCTAGTGCTAAGCATAAAACTGGATCACTTTAGATGGGAATACTTGGTAAAAATTATTATGAAAATCTTGCAATGATGATTCATTCTATTGAAATGTTTTGACATGTGTTGTGAAACACAATGGTTTGATGATGAAACTAATAAGGCATGAGCCTTGACTCTAATAAAAAATCTGATGTTTGGGTTCGGATGCGATACCATTCCAATTTTATGGTACAACCACAATACCTGAGTTGGGTAGGGCTTGACTGGAAGTTTATATGTCTTAGTATGGGTTCCCTTGCGGAAGAGGTTGAGCTGAAGATACCTCGTGATGAATGTCCACCTATGTATTTCCTAGGATGGCAGATGGCCATGGCTGGGAGGCCAAACTCATAGGGGAGGTGCCTATACTAGGGTGTGTAATTGAAAGGTTAAGATTGATTATCCGCATACTAAGTATGACGATTTAGGGTTATCCTTGACGGATGTATCGAATTTAGTGGTGAAATTGTACCACCTCTGTAGAGTGTCAAACTATTCGAATAGCCGCGTCCGCGATTATGGACAGTCGGAGTGGCCATACTGTTCCATTGTCAGATGTTTTCGAAATGATTTGTGACTTGACGGATGACCTTTACTTGACCACAACACAGTTGTGGATATGAGATCTAAGTTCCCACTTAAGTGATGTAGAGAAGTAAATTAGGTCTGTACTCTTGAAGCTTTATGAAATAAACATGGATTTTTGCAAACAAACCTAGAGCTTATGATTCCTACTAGCTTTACTTTTACTTATACTAGTGATAGTTTGCGAGTACTTAAAGAGTACTCATGGCTTTGTCCTAGGCTATTCCCATGGCCAGACTATGAGGAGGATTACCTGGAAGATGGACAACAGGAGCTCTATGACAACTAGGATCATCTCCCATCGTCAGCATTGCCTGTGACCCCGAAGATGGAGCCTACTACGTTTACTTTCCGCTAATTTGATTGTATTAAGACTGGACCATGAGATCCTTTATTTGTAAGACCTTTATTATGGTTTGAAATGGATGTTGTACTATGGTACCACATCTGTTATGTCTCGCAAAAATGGTAATCCTAGGATTGCGATGTATGGCATAACAGGCATCTGGACTTAAAAATCAGGGTGTTGACATGAGATCCAACAGTCGGCATTCAAAGTTATTCGTACAATCTTATCTTACCAAGTAATATATAGTGTATGAATACAAATAACTTTAAATATTGACCGTTGGGTTAAGACTCGTGAATCCGAACTTATCAACACCCGGGTTTTTAATCCCAGATGCATGTTATGCCATACCTCACAATCCTAGGATTACCATTTTTCTTAGACATAACAGAATTGGTACCACGGTACGTCATCCATTACAAACCATGATAAAGGTCTTACAAATAAAGGATCTCATGATCCAGTCTTAATACAATCAAAGCAGTAGAAAGTATACGTTGTAGGGGCTCCATCTTCAGGGTCACAAGCAATGTTGACGATGGGAGATGATCCTAGTTGTCATAGACCTCCTGCTGTCCATCTTCTTGGTACTCCTCCTCATAGTCTGGCCACGGGAATAGCCAGGGACAAAGCCATAAGTACTCTTTAAGTACTCACAAACTATCACTAACAAGTAAGGTAGTTCTAGTAGGAATCTTAAGATCTAGGTTTATTTGCAAAAGGCCAGGTTTATTTCATAAGGAGTTCAAAAGTAAAGAACCTAATTTAATTTTCTGCATCACCTAAGTGGGAACCTAGTTTTCATGTCCACAACCCTGTTGTGGTCAAGTCAAGGTCATAGTTCAGTTCACAAGTCATTTTTGAAAACATCTGACAACGAAACAGTATGGCCACTCCAACTGTCCATGACCGCTGACGCGGCTATTCGAATAGTTTGACACTCTGCAGAGGTGGTACACTTTCACCACAATATTCGATCATCCGTCAGGGATAACCCTGAATCATCATACTTAGTATGCGGATAATGAATCATAACCTTTGAATTACACACTCTAGTATAGGCACCTCCCCTATGAGCTTGGCCTCCCAGCCATGGCCATCTGCCATCCTAGGCACTGCATAGGTGGACATTCACATTCATGAGGTAGCCTCAGCTCAACCTCTTTCCGCGAGGGAACCCATACTAAGGCATATAAACTTCCAGTTAAGCCCTACCCAATTCAGGTATTGCGGTTTTACGGTAAAATTGGAATGGTATCGCATTTGAACACAACCATCAGTTTTTATCAAAACTAAGGCTCATGCCTCAAGAAGTTTCATCATCAAACCATTGTGTTCTAGAACACATGTCAAAACATTTCAATAGAATGAATCATCATTCCAAGGTTTTCATAATCATTTTCCAAGTATTCCCATCTAAAGTGATCGGTAGTAGTTTAGCACTAGCAACTATCAATGGGGGGTGTCACTAATAAGGGGTGCTAATCAAGTGTAACTATCCAAATCTAGTTTTATGCTTTTTATGGCATCTAAGTATAACTACGTAGGCCTAGTTTTATGCTCTTCATGGCATCTATCCTATTTTTCCAATACTCACAAATCACTAACTAAAGGTAAAGAACTTTGGTAAAAGTAAAAGAATAAAGCTTGCAAGTAAAACTTGGGATTGGTATAATCAAAGTTGCATAACCAAAGAATGCCTACTGCATCTTGCATAGGTTATCTTGCAAGGATGGCTTGCATAGTTAACTTGTAGTGTTAGGCTTGCCTTGAGTAGTTTAGTGGTTGAAGTTCTCTTCTTCTTCGTAGTACTCCTCCTCCTCATAGCCCGGGTCAGTACTAGCATCTATAAATGAATACGAGGTACACAATCACCAAACAATACTTAACTACTTCTATTTAGCACAGTAAGGCTCACACTTGATGATCTAGTATCATCACAAACATCCGATGAAATAAAGACCTAGTCTTATTTATCTTATTTTGGAAAAGTAATTTCTACTCATTGAAAATACTTAAGATTTAACATTCTCCAATTAAAATACGGGATCACATTGACACATGTCGTCACCACATATTCTAATACTTGGAAATGTGATTTCAAGTGGTGGTAACATTTTATCAAGTTTAAAATTACTATTTAATAAAATTAAATTGACTAGAAATGCCAATATAGCATTATTTTAGTACTAGTCCAAGATCACTGCATGTAAACCTAAATATTTTTACATATTCAGATACATCTTGTAAAATGTGATTTTTGAGAGTTGGAATCAACTCAGAACAATTTATGGTTGATTTTTGAAAAATGTTTGAAGTGGCAAAAGCCTCTGTCTTGTTATTTATACTATAGGTTATCTATAATTTCAAATGGTTTGATTCCAACGGGCTTTGGTAGATATTTTGAATACCTTTCCAACAAAATTGGAATCATGCAATTTTGTTCAGTAGATCTCTTTGAATTGATTTTTGAATCTACTGACAGAATCTAGTTTTAACTAAAAATGGAAAAAGTCTATTTGAATGAACGGGCTCTGCGCGGGAAACTAATTGGGCCAGACCAACTACACGGCGCGCGCGCAGCGCGCTGTTAACAGGCGGGTCCCATTAGTCAGCGACTTAGCTAAGCCGAAACGGTAAGTTTCAATCTCAGCCCTACGATTAGAATAGGATTTAACGGTTGTGGTTTGTCGTCTCCGTCGAACTGCTCCGGTGAGACTGAACCCTAACGCGACAGTGGGGGTACGTGGGGGCTCACTAGGGCTCTAGCTAAGGTCGGCGATGGGGGCGAATGAGGTTTTCTTCGACGGCAGTTCGAGGCGCGGTCACGGTGGCTCCTAGGGCAGCTCCTAGCTCCAGTTTCTCTTCTCCTCTACAGCGGCGGGCTCTGGTGAAATTCTGGGGATGTGGTGCTCGCCTTGCTCCAGGGAGAGGTGTGGGAGGTTTCTAAGAGAGAGAGGGGAGTGAGATGGTCTGGCGAATGAGGGCTGGGGTGGCCTCTATTTATACACGGGCGAGAGGGGCATAACAGCATGGCTCAGGCTCGTCAGCGACGTTGTTGTCATGAGCTATTGACATGGCTGAGGGTAGGGGTTGACGCGGTGCTTCAGAGCGGTTGTCATGCGCGTGATGGCATGGCAAGGGGCGATCGAGAACGGTGGGGAGCGGTCCGTGCTCTGTACAGGAATGGTGGCGTTCGAGACGGCGCATAGTGTCCACGGTTCACGCGAAGGCGAAAGGCGTGTCTGGGGGGTAGATGGGCTCACGGTGAGTACGTGCATGCGCGGAGAGGGCGAGGCACGACGTGTGTGCACATGTCAGCTGCGGCGCTCTGGCGAGCTCTTAGCATATCAGACAGAGAAATGGGCGTGGCCATTATGGCTGGTCCACGGTGTGTCTCGGGTCGAGGGGTGGACAGAGGGTGGCAGTGGAGTGTCGCCTGTCTCTTGGACATCGTGGGAGAGGGCGGCACGGTCTATGGCGAGTGGGGCATGGTCGACCAGCACAGTGAGCTTCCGGTGGTGTTGCACTGGTGCGAACGACAAAGGGGGAGGCTTGTCCACTATGCTGCTAGACACTAGGGCGACTAGGGGAGAGAATTGTGGCACTAGTGCTGATCAATTACTGCTCCAAATAGTGATTGTTAGGCAAGTGTTTACTGGTGTCTGCCAGGTTCTCGACCAAATGGCTGCATGAATTCAAAGTTTTCGTTTTTGGATGAAATTTGGTGAGTGTGTTGGTCACAAGCTTGGGTGTCTATGGTTGCTGGGAAAAGTCAAGTTGAATTGATTTGAGTGGTTTTTGGAAAAAGGGTGATCTATGCATATGAAACTTGATTGAATTTTGCAATGCCCTTTAAAATGATTTAGAATTTGTTTCTGTTAGTTTGTAAAGTGGGCTTGGATTCACTTTTACTAGGTGACATGGGTATACCCTACAGGTACTCGAGCTTGGTATATACGGTCTAAATACGTACAGGCCCACAGTGTCGCCAAGGCCCATACGAAAGGACTCGAGTAACCTGCGGACTCTCGATTGCTTGAGAGACAAGAAGAAGCTAAAGATAGAAAGTTTGAAGGGGAAAAGCCTAACTTCTAACCGACTCGACCTGCTACCCGAGACCTAGCCTATCTATATAAAGGCTAGGAGGGGGCGGCGAGGAGGACAGACGCAACCCTAGTTTCCACAACTCTCGCCAGATTGCATCTGCGCACCATTGTAACTTTCGACTCCTTCGATAATTCCACGAGCAGACAAGCAGGAGTAGGGACCTCTACGAGGCCTGAACCTGGGTAAATCCTTTGTCCCCTGTGTGCTTGTTTGTTAGCCGATAGATGTCTCCAGCACTCCCTCCTTCTCCAAAACCCAAGTCCATAACAATGGGCATTGATGAGTTAAACCTCGTCAATTGGTGCCGTCTATGGGAACTAGGGTGCTGATGTTGCGGCTTCTTCGGCCTCATCAACTGTGATCTACAACTCCGCAACAGCGGAGATTCACCAGCTCTTCGGCGCCTTCGAATTCACCATCCACGCACCGGACACCCGCCCGGCCTTCGAATCCGTAGGCGACGGAATTAGCCTGGCGATTGGGAGCTTCCGCTTCCAAGTTGGTCAAATGGGCACGCTTCGCATGCCTGATCAACCGACAGCACCGGCGATTGCCACGGCATCATAGTTCCCTCCATCGATCGGCACCCTCAGCGAGCTCAATGCTCCGGTGGCAGTCGGGAACACGATCAGCGACAGCAGTCGCGACTCCGATCTGAGTGATCTGGCCACAGAAGCTGGAACCTACGGTTCCGAATCTGAAAGTTGTGGAAGCAGCAGCTTCCCCAATCACTTCATGTGTGCCGTCATTAACGCAGGCGACACCTCCGCCAATCGCGGCAACGGCGGCAACCCTGGCAATGGTGGCAACGGCGCCAACGGGGGTGCAGTCGAACCTCCCAGCATAATCAATGAACAAACCAGCGAACGCGTCGTAATCAAGCTCAATGAGCAAGAGTGGGAGCATTGCCACGAAGCCCTACGAGGTGCACCTCTACCCCTTGGGTCCCCGCAGGAACTACTGATGGGCTACCACTAGCTCCTAAAAGAAGAGTTCACGCGCCAAAAACAAGCAATCGCGCAACTTGAGGCGCATAAAAAGGCGGCGGACGAGTCGAGCCTTCGTCGCGCTGGGCTCTCCTCCTACGGAGGATCCTCCTCACGAGGCAACGAGTACATCGCCAAGAAGAGGCAGTCGCGAATGGCTCACCTCACCGAACAAGAACGCATAGACGCCGCGAAAGTCCTCGACTTCGGCTCTATGACAGTCGACACGAGAGGCAACATGGTCCCCAGGACGCCGCAGGCCGCGGTGACAGCAGCCACCATGTACCTCCTCAACAACCAGCCACCGGCTGGAGATCCCCGAACCGCCATGCACCGATCTACGATCGTGGGTTTGGGGCTAATCGAGGCCACCTGCCCGGCCTTCGAGTCCGTGGGCGACGGAATCAGCCTGGCGATTGGGAGCTTCCGCTTCCAAGTTGGTCAGATGGGCACGCTTCGCATGCCTGATCAGCCGACAGCACCGGCGATTGCCCCAGCATCAAGGTTCCCTCCATCGATCGGCACCCTCAGCGAGCTCAACGCCCCGGTGACAGTCGAAAACACGGTTAGCGACAGCAGTCGCGATTCCGATCTGAGCGATCTGGCCACTGAAGATGGAACCTATGGTTCCGGATCTGAGAGTTGTGGAAGCAACAACTTCCCTAATCACTTCATGTGCGCCGTCATCAATGCAGGCGACACCGCTACCAATCGCGACAACGGTGGCAACCCTGGCAATGGCACCGATCCACCCAACGCCGGTAATGGTGGCAATGGTGGCAACGGCGGTAACGGTGGCAATCGCGCCCCCCGTCAACAATGGAGGAGCAGTCGAACCTCCCAGCATAATCAATGAGCAAACTGGCGAACGCGTCGTAATCAAGCTCAACGAGCAAGAGTGGGATCGCTGCCCCGAGGCATTACGAGGCACTCCTCTACCCTTCGGGTCCCCGCAAGAACTGCTGATGGGCTATCACTGGCTCCTGAAGGAAGAATTCAAGCGCCAACTACAAACAATCGCGCAACTTGAGGCGCGTAAAAAGGCAGCAGACGAATCGAGCCTTCGTCGCGCTGGGCTCTCCTCCTACGGAGGATCCTCCTCAAGGGGCAACGAGTACCTCGCCAAGAAGAGGCAATCATGGATGGCTCATCTTACCGAACAAGAACGCATAGAAGCCGCGAAAGTCCTCGACTTTGGCTCTATGACATTCGACACGAGAGGCAACGTGGTCCCCAGGACGCCGCGGGCTGTGGTGACAGCAGCCACCATGTACCTCCTCAATAACCAGCCGCCAGCTGGAGATCCCCGAACTGCCATGCACCAATCTACGATCGCGGGCTTGGGATTAATCGAGGCCGCCCTCGACAAGGAGCCAACACCAGACCCAAAAAAGGGCAAAGCGCTGGCAAACCGCTACTCCTCGCCCTCATCCAGCGATGACAGTCACGACCTGTCTCGACGCCGTCGCTCACGGCGACACGATCGAGACTACGATGCGCGCAACGACCTCACGCAACGCAAGATCGACAAGTCAAGGGCACGGCGTGCTCGGTCGACTGACTCAGAAGAGGAAGACGGGGAGCTCTGCGGCGCTAGATGCTTCAGCAGATCCATTAGACAGAAGCGAATGCCTAAGGGGTTTAAACTTCCGTCTAAAAATCTGAAGTTCGACGGTCTAGAAGACCCTAAAATCTGGCTAGAGGATCACATCTCGTCCGTCAGGCTCCATGGAGGCAGTCGAAGTACTCCCATGCAATGTTTGCAGCTACAGCTGCAGGGCGCCGCCCGAGCATGGCTCAATAACCTCCCACGCGGATCCATTCGCAGTTGGGATGAGCTGGTTTATAGCTTCGTGCGCAACTTTAAGGGCACGTACAAATGGCCCGCATCAATCGAGGAACTGAGATTGTGCCAGCAAAGATCTGGCGAATCGCTGCGCTCATACATCCAAAGGTGGTCCATCATCAAGAACTCCGCGGAAAACATCTCGGAGGACCGCGTGATTGATGCATTCAATGGTGGTGTCCGCCGTCTAGAACTCAGGGAGGAGCTAGGCCGCTCAAAGCCCTAGACCATCGACCACCTGATGGATATCGCGAATCGGTGGGCTGATGGAGAAGATTCGGTGAAGAACTGCACTCACTCCGACGAGGAGGCAGAACTCGAACGCAGACGCGACCGCCGAGGAAAACGCCGCATGCGCATCTACGACGACCGTGACGACGTCAACATGGTCGTAGCCGGCTACGCTGATAGACGCGACGACAACCGCAACAACGGATACCGTAGTGGCGGATACCGCGACTCCGGGAAAACCATGCAAGTGTGGCAACGCCGCAATCGCGACGAGGCACCCGCGACCTCCATCGAGGAAAAACTATCCGGACCATGCACGGTACACTTCTACATCGACAAGCATGACGGCAAGAGAAACTCCAGCCACCTCCTCAAGGACTGCGGCGAGTTCCTCAAGCTACACGAAGGATTGGTTCGGATGAACCACAACGTAGTCGAAAGAGGCTACGGGGCCACTCCAGGCGCCGTGGCACATGGCGCACCGCCACCACCACCGGGGCCACCCCCGAACGGAGCTGCACCGAACCAGCACCATGGAGAAGAACCGTACCCACGGGCCATGGGTACCATGATGATCCAAAAGGGGCGCCCCTCCAACAGGGTGCAGAAAGCCATCACTCGCCAAGTCAACTTGGCCATGCACTCACCACCATCAACCACCGAGTACCTCAGTGGCAGTGAGTCGTGCATCACCTTCGATAAACGCGAACACCCGCCTCAAGTACCTCGCCCAGGTCATTGCCCCCTTGTACTCGAGGCGCAAATTGGAGGCTTCGATATGAGTCGCGTCTTTATGGATGGCGGAAGCGGCATCAACCTCATATTCGCGAGTACCTTGCGAGCAATGAGAATCCCTCTAACCTTCTTGGAGGCATCGGACACAACGTTCCACGGCACCGTCCGAGGGAAAGGCGTATACCCCCTGGGCAAAATCAACCTCGACGTCATATTCGGCACGCCAAAGAACTTCCGGCGCGAGCGCATTGACTTTGAGGTCGTCGACTGGCCCTCACAATACCACTGCATCCTCGGACATGTCGCGTTCGCTAGATTCATGGCAGTACCCCACTACGCCTACCTGCAGATGAAAATGCCAGGTCCCAACGGCGTCATCACGATCAACGGGAGCTTTGAGCGATCTGACAGTTGCGACAGGGAATTCAACAGAATCTCCCAGTCCTTCGGCATGCAGGAGGAGCTCATGCGATTGAAGGAAACGACAGACAACAGTCTGCCTCCCCTGAGTAGGCCAAGCTCACCCGATCTCTCCTTCGACTCATCTGTGCACACAAAGAAGGTGCAGGTCCATCCGACAGATCCCGCCAAAACGGCCCTCATTACCAACAACTTGAGTCCCGCATAGGAACTCGCGCTCATCGAATTCCTCCATGAGCACTAGGAAATCTTTGCGTCGTGTCATGCGGACATGCTAGGAGTTCCCAGGGAATTCGCCGAGCACACACTCAACGTCAACCCCGACGCAAGGCCAGTCAAGCAAACAATCAGGCGACTATCTGAGCCACGAGCGCAGGCAGTCGGAAGATCAACAGACTCCTCGAGGCCAAATTCATACGCGATATCAAGGAAAGCACTTGGCTCGCCAATACGGTGCTGGTGCCAAAAAAGGACACGGATATCCTACGAATGTGCGTGGACTTCACCTCCTTAAACAAGCACTGCCCAAATGATCACTTCTCGCTACCACGGATCGATCAAATCATCGACTCCACCACTGGATGCGAGCGCCTCTGCTTCCTCGATGCCTACTCAGGCTATAACCAAATTCGAATGAAGGAGGAAGACCAGGAGAAGACCGCGTTTACAACGCCCTTCGGTGTGTTCTGCTACAACACAATGCCCTTCGGGCTAAAAAACGCGGGAGCCACCTACCAGCGGTGCATGCAGGCTTGCCTCAAGGAGCAATTGGGTCGCAACATCCAAGTCTATGTCGACGACATAGTAATCAAAACCAAGGAGGAAGCCTCTCTAATCGACGACTTGCGCGAAACATTCGCCAATCTCGATCGTTACAGGATTAAGCTCAATCCGGACAAATGCGCCTTCGGCGTACCATCCGGGCAGCTGCTCGGGTATCTCATCTCCGCGAGAGGGATTGAGGCAAACCCGAAAAAGATAAAGGCCATACTGGCAATGGAGAAGCGAAAGAACATAAGAGGCGTCCAGCAACTAGCCGGACGAATCGCGGCCCTCAATCGATTTATCAGTCGAATGGGAGAAAAGGCACTGCCCTTCTATCAGCTCCTCCGTAAAGCTGACAAATTCGAGTGGACCAAGGAAGCGCAAGAAGCATTCGAAGATCTCAAGCGCCTATTATCCACCTTGCCGGTACTGGTGACTCCACGAGAAAGGGAGCCACTACTGCTGTACATCTCCGCCACCAGCCAAGTGGTTAGTACAGTGCTCGTCGTCGAGCGGGCTGAGGAAAACAAGGTCCATGGCATACAACGCCCGGTATATTACCTCAGCGAGGTCCTCACACCAACAAAATAGCGGTACCCGCACTACCAGAAGCTGGCGTACGGTGTCTTCATGACCGCCCGGCGACTGCGCCATTACTTCCAGGAACACCCAATCGTGGTGGTCAGCGACGCCTCATTGGGACATATCCTCAATAACCCCGACGCCACGGGACAAGTCGCGCTTTGGGGAATCGAACTGTCTCCACAAGACATCACATACGAAAAGCGCGACACAATCAAGTCGCAAGTTCTCCCAGACTTCCTCGTGCATTGGATGGAAAACCAACTCCCGGACAAGCTAGATATGTCCTACCTCTGGACAATGCACTTCGATGGATCCAAGAAGAAAGACGGCGCAGGAGCAGGTGTCATACTGACATCACCTCAAGGGGACAAGCTGAAATACATCCTGCGAATGCAGTTCATAGCCTCAAACAACGAGGATGAATACGAGGCCCTGTTGCACGGGATGAGGATGGCAAAAGCCTGCGGCGCAAAGAGGCTCATCATATATGGCGACTCCAAGCTGGTCGTCAACCAAACAATGCATGAGTGCGACGCACTAAATGACAACATGATCGCATACCGCGACCTCTACGATACACTCGAGGGAGACTTCGACGGTTGCGAGTTGCGACATGTAGGTCGCGAAAGCAACGAGGAAGCGGACGCACTCGCCAACATAGGCTCTACCTGCGCCCCCATACCACCTGGGGTATTTCTCGAGCGCATCTGCGAACGCTCCATCAAGCCAAAGGCCACAGAGAAGAAAACAAGCGCAGCAACAGACTCGGGGGCTACGCCACCCAATGAGCCAATGGCACTCGATAACTTGGAGCCCGACACAGGACTTGAAGGGCCAATGAGCGTCATGATGATCGAACAATCCTGGACGCAGCCGTACATTACATATCTCCTCAGCAAGCGCCTACCGGACGACCCAACAGATGCACGGCACATCACGCGACGCTCCAAGGCATTCGCCGTTATCAATGGCGAACTGTATAAACGCGGCATCACAGGCGTGTTACAACGATGCGTCACCCTGGCCAATGGAAGAGCAGTCCTCCTTGACATACATGAAGGGACTTGTGGACACCACGCCGGCAGTCGCGCACTCGTTGCCAAAGTTCTACGAGTTGGATTTTACTGGCCCATGGCCATGCGCGACACCAAGGACATAGTCCAAAAGTGCAACGCTTGTCAGCGATTCGCGGACAAACCACACGCACTAGGCGCAGAACTACGACCTATTCGATTGGCCTGGCCCTTCGCACAATGGGGGCTCGACATGGTAGGCAAGCTCCCAAGGTCCTCGCAAGGAGGCTACGTCTACCTTTTGGTTGCAGTCGACAAATTTACCAAGTGGATTGAAGCCATGCCAGTGACCAAGCAATCAGGTCACAGCGCGGTCAAGTTCTTCGAGTCCGTCGTCTACCGCTTCGGCGTGCCGTGCAGCATCATCACTGACAACGGGACGAACTTCACATCCAAAGAGTTCCAAGAATTCTGTGGAAACCTGGGGATCAACATCAGTTATGCCTCAGTCGCGCATCCCCAGACCAACGGTCAGGTGGAAAAAGCAAACGGGCTCGTCTGCAACGGCATCAAGAAGCGACTCCTTCGACCACTCGAACAAGCCGCGGGTTGCTGGCAAAATGAGCTCCAATCCGTACTCTGGAGCCTACGTACAACTCCAAACAGCGCCACAGGCTACATGCCATTCTTTATGGTGCATGGAGCAGAAGCGGTACTACCTGCCGAAGTAAGGTACAAGGCGCCACGCATAGTCGCTTATAGCGAACAAGAGTCATCTCTTGCACTCGAAGACTCTGTAGACCTCCTCGACGAGGCAAGAGAAATCGCCGCAGAAAGATCCACAATCTACTAGCAGAACCTGCGCAACTACCACAGTAGAAGGCTTCGCCCCAGATCCTTCGTCGAAGGTGACCTGGTCCTGTGACTGAAGCAGCAGGGGCATCTCAAGCTCGAGTCCCCCTGGGAAGGACCATACTTGATTACAGAAGTAATCCCAGGTGGCGCCTATCGCCTTCAAGACTTAGAGACAGGAGTCGCATACTCCAACCCTTGGAACGTCGCACAATTGTGACGCTTCTACCCCTAGCTGTTTTTACTTTTACATCGCAAATAAGGCTACCCAGCCAAGGCTACTTAGCCACACATTGTACCTCGTACTGTTCTCCAAATAAATAAAAGCTAAGTACCCCAAAACTCTGTGTTTTCTTTCACTTATGTCAATTTTATACTCGGGGGCTGCGCCACCCTACATACATCTGTTCTTCGAACCAATAAACGCAATATCCTGAGTAGCTGGCACATCAATCAAAACCCTTAAATGAAAACCCAACCCAGCTGTAACGCACCTGGCAGGTTGACAAAGGGATGTCCAGGCTAACGAAAAGGACTCGCATAGTGCAACGCACCTCACGCTAACAAAGCTGTTTATGCACATTCGATAATAAATTATCTATAACATATATACAAACCTTACAACACAGATACACTTATATGCAGGACACAAATCTGGTTACTGCTGCAACAGAAGAACATTGTTTTGCTCCTCGAAGAAGTCGACAATCTCCTACGCTGGGCGGTCCACCGCTTGATAGTGCGGCACCATATTCCAAGCAGATCCGGCTGGTGGCGCTGGCAGACCGGAAGCTACGGCGGTGATATCCACGTCAGGCCTGTGCAATCGCACCATCGAGAGGGCAGCCTTGGCACCAGCCACCAACTGCTGCCTCACGCACTCGCGAACCGCAGACATATCTTGAAATTTGGCCAGGAGAGCCAACAGGCTTGATGGAGTGTCATCCAACGGGAACATCGCCCGATAGATATTCTTCAAACATGACTGCGACTTCTTCAGGAAGCGCGATCCTGCAGGGTCGCCAATGCAGTCGCACGATCATGATCCACCCAGAAGTATCCACTCTCTTGAAGTTGCTCCTGGGTGAGACCATGAAGGCGGATGGCAATCCTATCCCTCTCCTCCTGCGGATGGCATGCGCTAACAACTACACGAAGTAGCACCAACAGCATGAGTACAACGTACCACTGCGACTAACTACAAAGGAAAAGATGAGGACGAGAAAACTAACACTTAAACTGGTCGCCCAGTTGCGTCACCTTGCCAAGCAGATATTGCTCGCGGGCGGCGGCTTTTTCCGGCTTTGACTTCCACACATCTGCGTTACCGCGGATCAGGGGCAACTCACGCTCCAGCTGCTTGACGCGGTCATGAAGTCGCGACAGCAAGGACAACTCCTCTACCCTGGAGCGCGACGGTGCCACTGTCTCATCAAGAGATGGTGAGTCCTGGGTTCCCCCTACGGGACCACTCGATGTGCCCTACCACAAGTCAAGACAAAAGCAAATAAGGCGACCAAATTAACACAAAGGCAAGGGAACAGGTGCATTCAGGATAAGCATAAATATTCACAAGCACACTCGCCAGCAGGCATGTTCTTAGACCAAAAGGACAATTCATCAGCTATTACAAAAGCTAACTACGGAGCAGCTGGCTTCTTCGACTTCGACGCCTTCGGGGGCTTCATCAAGTCCGTGGTAGTATCAGATGCCACTGACTTTCCGCCTGCCCCTGAGGCCGAAGCTTTCGCCGCCTTCTTAGCGCGCTGGAGCTCCTCCGAATACTTGGCAATGGTATTAATCAAGGAATGGCCATATTTGGCACAGGCAGTCGCAAAGGGAGCGAAGACTACCTGCTGACCATCCGAGCCAACAGGCATCGTCTTCGACACCGTAGAGGGATCTATCTCGACTCCGTGGGCTTGCACCATGGTGAGTGACATCGTCGCACCAGCCGCCCGGAGGGAGTTCTTGTAAGTAGCAGGCACGCCCCTGGCGAGTGACTCCACCAGCTCGTCCATATTATCGACCTGCTCCGCCTTTGGTATCAACTCCTCCCGGAGGCGACTAAGGGCGACCTTGGCCTTGGACAATGTATCCTAGACGGCGGCACTTCGGTCCTCGACCGCGGATACCGGGCCTGCCAGAGCGTCATCACGACGAAGGGCCTGCGGGTCAAAACTCAAGTCGCCAGCATCTACACCAAAAATACATGGATCAAATTTCTAGTGCCACCGGAAAAACTCTAGAAGCAAAGAGGAGCATCAATAAAACATCCACCAGTAAAAGTACCTGAGAGGGCCTTGGCGACTGAGAATAGTTGCTCCTCGAACAACTTTTCCCTGGCCGCAAAGGAGGCGCGCAGATCCTCTTCGTGCTTCTGGGCATCATCACAAGCCGTGATTGCCTCATCGCGCCCCTTCACAGCTGTGGCCAATGTCTTCTCCAATGTCGTGACATTGCGCAGTAAAGCGTTATGCTTAGCTACATGGCAGACAATAATTGGCTATCAGTCGAATATACCAAAACAGAGAGAAGATGAAAAGAATAAGTGTGGAAGCACTCACTTTCGACCACGCGGTGACGCATCTCCAGCATTGCATGCTAGCGACCCATCGCCATAACCTGCTCTGCCACTTGCGCGGCTTCCTTTACAAAGGGCTGTTGCACAAAACAAGGAATTAGAGCGGGCAGCAGAAGGCGTCGACTGCCACACTAAAAAAGAAGGACAGATGTACTTACATGGTCCTCTAGCGACTCCGAGGAATTTTGCTGAACCGACATCCGAGCAACTATTCGATGCTCCCCTAAGTGAGGAGAGCTCGAAGAATTGTGCCCGGAGTGGGCCACCGCCGGAGGAGAAGGAGCGCGATCGGCCTCTACCTTGGCCCTTGAGGTTGCAACTCCTGATTCCTTCAAAAACTCGACGTCGCCAGAAGATGACGATGCCTCTTGACTGCAAGACAAAATTCGCATTAGGAAAAGGCAAAACTCCAGGGCAAAGCCAGCAAGAAGAAAACAAAAAAGAATGAATGAACTCGCAAACTTACCAGTCAAACTTGTCAAAATCAACGTGGCCTCCGCCGACTCCGACAAACACTCCTTGGGCAGTCGCATCTTCTTGGGAGACGACGGTGCCACAGCCCTCACAGGAATCGAAGGAGTCAACGCGTCGAAATCCTCGCTGTGCGAACGCTTGCGAGTATCCGGGCTTCCGGACTCGGGGGCTTCCTCTTCCACATCAGAAGGAACAGTTGACTCAGACTCGTCCTCTTCCCAAGCTTCGCGAGGAATAATACCCTCAGGGAGAGGAGGCATGCAAGGCGACACCGCCCAATCCTGCATACAAACAACAAAGATGAGCAAAAAGGAGCAAGTAAGCAACAGAAAAGCAATCGCGAAAATAAGCTACTACGTAGCACAACTATACCTCAGGAGGAGGATTCGAAGCATCGAAAGGAGGAGCGAATGGCTCATTCGGAAGCACATCCTTGAAGGTATACTTCGTGACCAGTCGCACCCTCTTATCTACCTCACTCGCAGACATGCCATCAGCAGACACGCGAGTGGCATCATCAGCACCACCCCATTGAAACATGGGATGGACTCTAGCCTGGAGAGGCTGGACGCGACGACGCAGCCAAGTCCTGACAAGGTCGCAGCGTCCCTCTTCCGCGCATATGCAGCTCTCGAGGTCGCTGACGCGTTGGTATAGCACGTCTGTCTCCGCGAGTTCGGAGGGCATGATCACGTTCTTCCAAGAACGCATCTTCTTGCAGGGAGTCGCGGGATCAAAAGGCGCGAGTCCAAAGTGCTCGTCCTTGGCCTTCTGGTCGCGAACATAAAACCACTTGTCCCTCCATCCCTGGACGGACTTGGCGAGTTTGATGTCGAAGTAGGTGGCGGACGGGTCGACATGGATTCCACAACCACCTAAGTCATAAACTAAAGAGCCAGATGCGGACTGACGCTTTAGCTTAAATGAGCGTTTGAAAAGGCCAAAGTGCGGCTCGATTCCGAGCCAGCACTCGCAAAGGGTGATAAAACAAGAGATGTGAAGAATCGAGTTTGGGGACAGCTGATGGCGTTGGAGCCCGTAGAAACAGAGGAGACCCCTAAGAAAGGGGTGGAGAGGCAAAGAAAGGCCGTGAATGATGAAAGCAAAAAACATCACTTGAAAACCAGCGGGAGGCACAGGAATGGTCACACCACTGGGGACGCGCGCATCGGTGACTGCTGCAGAAATAACTCCGTCTTGGCGAAGAAGACGGAGATCGGACGCCTTGATGATAGAAGGGCGCCACACGCCATTGGTCACGTGGGTGCCTGCGACCTTCTTTTTCCTGCCGGCGGTGGCACTTGTGCCCGCAGCAGCGGGAGCACCCTTCTTCTTCATCGCAGCAACAGTGGCTGCGGATTCAGCGGCAACGCCTCCTTTCTTCTTTCCCATTGCGCGGCGGCGATGGGAGCGCAGGAAATAACTTGGAAACGAGCGGAGGTGGTCCAGAGCTGAGGAGAAGATGAGCACAGGGAAAAGCAGATGAGCAGCAGTAATGGCGATGGCAGCGAGGAAGAAAAGAGCGCAGATGGAAAATTACCGACGTAGCACCGCTACTTAATCCCTAGGAGATGCAATCCAACGGCTCACAAAAACCCTACTGGACGCGTGGCACGCATCGCGCTCGACACGTGGAGAAGGGGAAGCACGAACCGTCCCTCCACTGCTCCCATTACGCGCGGAAATCGAGGAGGCACGGTTAATAATAAGATTACGCACGCTCGGTCAAATCAAAGTCAGAAAGTGGGACCCACCACTCGTCATGTCCCGTCAAAACCGCTCACGCGGGCAACTGAGGTCATGCAAGCGTCAGCACTGACGTCATCAACAGCTACGCAGCGGAAAACTTCGACTACTTTAGTCCTTGCTGGAGTCTTCGACTCCACCAAGCACTTGGGGGCTACTCCCATAGGGAGCGCTGGCCGCGCACCCTATGATTTTTCTTTTCTTATTGCAGGGATACAGGCAATCGCAATCAAACCCAACCACTCAAAACACGGTTCGACTATGGACATGGGTTACTCCCATAGGGAGCGCCGGAAACAGCTTTGACTGAGACAAGCAAGCAAAAGACGACAGCAGTCACAAAAGTGTTTTAGTCCCTGTCTGAGTCTTCGACTGAAACAAACAAGCAAAAACGATAGCAGTCGCAAAATTTCTTTAGTCCCTGCCTGAGTCTTCGACTCAACCAGGCACTCGGGGGCTACTCCCATAAGGAGCGCTGGTCGTGCACCCTATGATTATCTGCACGAAAGCTGTGCGTTGATTACATCCGCACTCGGAGATCATGGCGACACCGCCTCATAACTTTCCCTACAAAGAGACTACGTCTCCTGGGTCGCCCGAATCATCTCCGCGATGATAAAATTCGGATGTCACGCTTACAGCGTGAAGGTAAGACCTGAATAAGGCATGGCAACGTATTTAACTGCGCACTACCAGAAATATATCCGTGCCTACAGGCACGATGAACATGCCTTGACGGACGCGTCTAGTGCTCACACCCGTATAACTGGAATTCGACTCCTATAAGACCTCCACGGCCTGAGTCGAATTACGCCAGCACTTTTCCGGATTCGAGTTCAGGGACTCGAGTTTGAGTAGATTGCGTTGTTTCACCCTAAGGTGGTTAACTGATACCGATACTTCGGCTATATCAGGCACATATATCAACAATCCCTATGACATAAATGAAAGCAGTCGAAAAATGTACGCATTCAGGCACTCGAAGACTTCAAAAAGTACCCAGTCGAATCTGCCATTCCAACGGATACTCGGGGGCTACTGACAAGGGTATACCCCCCAGGTACTCGAGCTTGGTATATACGGTCTAAATACGTACAGGCCCACGGTGTGGCCAAGGCCCAGAGGAAAGGACTCGAGTAACCTGCGGACTCTCGATTGCTTGAGAGACAAGAAGAAGCTAAAGATAGAAAGTTTGAAGGGGAAAACCCTAACTTGTAACCGACTCGACCTGCTACCCGAGACCTAGCCTATCTATATAAAGGCTAGGAGGGGGCGGCGAGGAGGACACACGCAACCCTAGTTTCCACAACTCTCGCCAGATTGCATCTGTGCACCATTGTAACTTTCGACTCCTTCGATAATTCCACGAGCAGACAAGCAGGAGTAGGGAGCTCTACGAGGCCTGAACCTGGGTAAATCCTTTGTCCCATGTGTGCGTGTTTGTTAGCCGATAGATGTCTCCAACACTCCCTCCTTCTCCAAAACACAAGTCCATAACAAGGGGCATTGATGAGTTAAACCCTCGTCACTAGGTCTAGCAAGGGGTGAAAAGAATTGGGAAAGTTTCTGTTAGAAATCTTTTACTAGAAACACTCAAAGTGGTCTAGTGGATAATTTTGGCCAAAATGACCATTTTCTTATATGATTCATATTTGATTTTCTTGTCTTTTGATTTTGTTTGTAAATGGCCCAGATGATGTAGTATTCATCTTTAAACCATTCCTTATCATTTGTAGGAATCAAACATGGTAATTGCACTCATTCATACACTAATGCAATTCAAACATACACTCATATGAGATTTAATAAGAAAAGTTTTTGTTAACCCTAAACTTGGGTGATCAGAACTTCTAATCTTGTTTAATATTCTTGGGGTGTTACTGAACGACATTTCCAGCCGTTGGATCTTCTTTTCAATTCTAGCATTTAGAAGATTCTATTGATTGTCTTCAGCATAATTAATGATATGCACAAACCTCAAAACACACTTCTCCATCATACTAGAATCTTATCACTCGTTTCTCTAGACCAATGTTACTACCAAAAATTTCATGTGTTAGGTAGCTAATAATATTTGACTTCTACACATGACGATACAAAGTAGAAGAACCAAATATACACCATTATATATGTTGATAAAATTTATATTTTTCTACTTTACCTATTATAATTTTATAAAGTAATGATATGTCAGACGTCTCGTATCTGATTTGTCTCCGATTCAAATTAATGTTCTCAGATTTGTCTAGATTCGGGTATATGTATCTAGCATAGAAACATGACTAGATACATTTGAATCTAGATGAATCTATGAACATTAATATGGATCGGAGGGAGTCTATCGAAATTATGTCAAATTATTTCGAACCACATGTGAGCCGCCAATTTCTCTTTAAATTCCACGAAAATCTTTTGAACTTGCCCACCAGACAGCCAATATATGGAGAATACGACCGACAGTTTTGAAAGATTCAACTTCTTTTTAGACTTTGCATGCCGGCAAAGTTGACTCTGCTTTGAAAAAAGAGAGAGAAATAGGCCAAAAACAGGGGGACTCATGCATGGCCTCCTTTTGCTTATATTACCTACCATGAAAAATAATAAACATGAGTTTTTCACAACTTTTGAAAAAATCCGCTTCACAAAAATGGCCTACCATGTATAAGAATGAACAGGTTTCAGGACGAGCAACCAAGTAAGGTCACGGACATATCCATGTTTATGGGAATTTTGTAGTAGTACTAAAATAAAGTAGATGTGCGCATCTTGGCATTGGTAAACAACTTTTCCAATGGGAGTTCCCAAATACTAGGAAAAGTAACAACTCCAATTTTCTAAGCGATGAAAATATTTTTCTCTATAAAGCAAAGTACTCCACTTCCGTACTAGTACTACTCAAAAAGGGAGGCGGCTCCTTCCAAAAAAAAGGAGGTAACACGAGAGCAGCGGGAGGAGGAGGAGGAAGGCGGTGCGATGTCAGAGCAAAGCTATGATGGGCTGCTGACACAAGGTACACTCCACTAGTAGTAAATATATGGACCTACTAGTAGTAATATGCACGCAAAACAAGTTGTGTTTTCTCTTTCCTTCGCTGGCTCTCACCATCCATCCTCCATCGATCTCTTCTCTGTAGCCGTGGGTGCACAGTCTGGCTTGTCCCTTCCTCATCCACAGCGTGGCGCTACGCACGTGTGACTTGGTACGGCACACCGATCTACTTCCAGCAACCATTTTCCCCCCTGAAATTCAAGCCATCTACTAGATTAATTATCATCTACACCAATAAAAAAGTCTCAAAAGTAATAATAATAATTAAAAAAAGGTCCTCAGACCACATTGCGATGACTACAAACCCTAGTGCGCTAATTGGAGTGTCTCGCTCCTTCAGGACCTATGGTACCCAGGTTCCAAAAAATAAATAAAGAATGCCACTGCCCTAATTTTCAGACTAAGTGTACCATGCTTTCTTACAATTCCCAAGTTTTAGGATTTTTCAAGCAGTCATAGAAATGTTTTTCATTTTATTCCTGTTTAATCTTCTTGATTTTTGATGAGGTTGATACATGTAATGCTAGTTGTTCTATAGTTCAAATGTTAGGTATTATACATGCTGGTATAAAGCTGGCAATAGATGACGTGTTACTTTTTTATACCTAACACTCGGTTATACTATTGAACTAGCTCTCGTGCACTGGTAGAATATTAATTTAGACCTAATTCGACAAATCGACAGAAAGTCGTCTGAGTGGGTGAAATTAGCTAGAAAATTAAGCTTGAAAAATATAACATATAATTTATCCAACCAATTTATGTACTATAGTAAATAAATGGCACATGCTATGAACTCTAAGCCATATTTATCGCACTTACTTCCAAAAAATACATTTACTTCTTTACCATGCATGCTAACATGCACCGACCTAGCTATACCAAAATATGGGTACACGGTCATTATCTTGATGAAGACAGGGTATGTCCATGACCTTGGTCATTTGGCTTGAAACCCAAGAAAGTTCATACATAGTAGTACATGATATAGTAGGAAATACCAGAAGTGTGAGTTTTCAAGTACTTTTACTGGTAGAAAAATAAGAAAGAATGGCCCCACCAAATTTTCGTACAAAATGGACAATTCTTTCTTACAGTTCCCAAGTTTAAGTAAGTTTCAAACTTCCAAGCTAAAGCTCCACGTGCACTTAAATTCATGACTCTAAGTCGATTAAACGAAATTAGGTCGAACTTGAATACATGTGAGCATGATAGACTATTACTCTTGAAAATATACAAAATTATTTTGAAGGTACCCAGGCAGCCAATATATCATGGGCCAACAATAGTTTTGAGAAATGCTATTACTGATTAGTATTTGCATACCGACAATTTTTTTTTGATAAACAACTATGAGGGAATCCCCCACAGTAATTTTATTAAAAGAGTGTTCTCAGAAATACATATGTACACACAACCCTATTTACAAAAATTACAAAATTACAACAAGGAGTCAATCCATTGTGAAAATTAGCTGTATGCTTGTCTTTCACTCTATGCACATGCAGAGTGACCTCATGGATAAACTTCCTTCCCCAAGCCCCAAAGGAAGGCTTCACATTTTCAAAAATTGCCTCATTTCTCACCTTCTAGATATGCCAGCACCCAAGAATGACAACCTCCATGAAAAAGGGTTTTGTGAATTTCCTTTTGGCAGATAAAAACATGAGCTCCATAGAATCCTCCTGACCCCATTCCACTTGTAGGTAGGCCCAAACTCTTCTACTAAAGTTACATTCAAAGAAAAGATGTTCCTAGTTTTCAATTGCCTCTATGGGACATAGCTCATAGGTGTGGTTACTAGATACATTCCAATGTCTTCTTCTTAACATATCTCTTGTATTGAGTCTATCACTGATCAACAACCAAGCAAACACCTTAATTCTAAGAAGTACTCTGCTTTGCCATATCCAGGAATGAACTTTACTAGTCAAGATATTCCTGAATGTGAAGTTGTAGTATAAATTGGCAGTAAAAATTCCATCCTTCCAAATTGTTTTCCAGGAGTCATTGCATTTAGTCTCAAACTGCATTGTTGTCATGACACCCTGAAGACTTATCATTTCACTGTATGCTTGAACCGACATGGGTCTATGAAAAAGTGTTGAGATATCATCCGTATTTATAACCATCTGGACTGAAATGGAAGGGTCAAGAGCATATGAAAATAACTGTGGATACTCTTTGCCATGACATTGTCCATTCCACTTATCATGCCAGAACATAACCGAGTCTCCTTTTCCAACCTTGACATCACACAAATCTCTATATTTATCAAAAAGCTTCATAATATCTCTCCACCAAAAAGATCCACATAGATTATAATTATGAGGAGGACCATCAGTGTAATAATTCCACACGAGTTGCACCCATGGGATATTTTCTTTATTATAAAACTTATGAAGATGTTTCATTAGAAGGGCCTCATTTTGTCTTGTGAAGTCAAGGATTCCCAACCCTCCTTTATTCTTGGGTTTGCAAATCATTGCCCAAGCCGCAAGGGATTTACCTTTTGAATCAGACTTTCTATCCCTCCCGAGGCAATGCTTGATGATTCTGTTCATCTGTTCAATAATTCCAATATGGATATCCAAAGAGCAAAGAAAGAACAGAGGCATTGAGCTAAGATAAGATCTAATCAATTTTAGCCTCCCTCCATAGGCCAAGAAAGTTGAAGTAGCAACCAATCTTCTTTCCAACTTGTCCACCAAAGGAGTAAGATCTTGAATTCTTGGTTTATACCGACAAATTTGACCACGTATGGAAAACATTCAAACAAAATAAAGCGTAAAACAAAAACATGAGACTTCATTACGATTGGGGTAATTTTGCTAGTAGTATTATTAATTGCCAACAAATGATAAGCATGAGATTCGACAACCTTAGGGAAAACGGATTCATATTATAGCCCTCCATGATGTAACATTATTAATTCTTGGTTTTCAGCACGAACGACCAATAAGGTCATGGCCTTCTATATCGATGTATACCCTAGCTACACTTTTACATAGGGTTCTGACATCGGGTAGATGGGTGCGTCTTGGCCTAGTAAACAATGTTGCCCACGGGAGTTTCGAACAATTAGGAAAAACATTTTTCACTTTTCCAACTGATCATGGGGATGTTTTGTACTAGCAGTAAAGAAAATGAGAAGAATGTGGCACTAAATGCGAGAAGCGCGCCATGTTTCCGGACATAGCGAACCATCCATATTTTACTTGCGATTCCTAGGTTCTTTGAGTTTTCAAGGTTCGTAGATAAATTAACCCAATTACTGTATCCGATTCAAATTAATACTCTCAGATTTGTCTAGATTTAGATATATGTATCTAGCACAGAAACATGACTAGATACATTTGAATCTAGATGAATCTATGAACATTAATATGGATCAGAGCGAGTCTGTCGAAATTAGGTCAAATTATATCGAACCACATGTGAGCTGCCAATTGCTCTTTAAATTTCACAAAAATATTTTGAAGTTTCCCACCAGACAACCAATATATCGAGAACACAACCGGGAGTTTTTAAAGATTCAACTCCTTTCTAGACTTTGCATGCCTGCAAAGTTGACCTTTCTTTGGAAAAAGAGAGAGAGATAGGCACGAAAACAGGGGGACTCATGCATGGCATCCTTTTTCTTATATTGCCTGCCCTGAAAAATAATAAACATGAGTTTTCACAACTTTTGAAGAAACCCGCTTCACAAAATGGCCTACCATGTATAAGTATGAACAGGTTTCAGGACGAGCGACCAAGCAAGGTCACGGACATATCCATGTTTATGGGAATTTTGTAGTAGTACTACAAGAAAGTAGATGTCCGCATCTTGGCGTTGGTAAAAAACTTTGCCAATGGGAGTTCCCAAATACTAGGAAAAGTAACAACTCCAATTCTCCAAGCGATGGAAATAGTTTTCTCTGTAAAGCAAAGTACTCCACTTCCGTACGAGTACTACTCGAAAAGGAAGGCGGATCCTTCCAAAAAAAAGGAGGCATCGCAAGAGCAGCGGGAGGAGTCGGAAGGCGGTGTGATGTCAGAGCAAAGCTATGATGGGCTGCTGGCCGGAGGTACACTCCACTAGTAGTAAATATATGGACCTACTAGTAGTAATATGCACGCAAAACAAGTTGTGTTTTCTCTCTCCTTTGTTGGCTCTCACCATCCATCCTCCGTCGATCTCTTCTCTGCAGCAGCGGGTGCACAGTCCGGCTTGTCTTGTCCTCGTCCACACCGATCTACTTCCAGCAACCCTCCCCAAGCCATCTACTGGATTAATAATCATCTTGTTTTTTTATGAACAATTTTCAGGTCGAGCAACCTCGCAAGGTCGTGAACATATCCACATCATAGTTTATGGTAAATTTCCCATATTTGGTAGTACTACAAGAGAGTAGATGTGCATATCTTGCAATTGGTAAACAATATACGAACAACATTGAATATTGACCGTTGGATCAAGACTCGCGAATCCCAATATTTCCAGCCGTTGGTTATTCTTTTCCATTATTCTAGCATCTAGAAGATTCTATTGACAGTCTTCATCACAATGAATGATATGCACAAAACTCAAAACAGACTTCTCCATCATTCTAGAATATATTGCCTCGTTTCAGTAGACCATGTTACCAAAATTTTAAAGTTTTAGATAGCTAATAATTGTTGACTTCTACATGACATACAAAGTACAAGAACCAAATATATAGACCCATACTTTATAGATGTTGATCAAATTTATATTTTTTTGCTTTACCTATTATAATCTTATCTTACCACTATATAGTGCACGAATAACTTTGAATATTGATCATTGGATCAAGACTCGTGAATCCCAACATTTCTAGCCGTTGGATCTTCTTTTCCATTCTGGCATCTAGAAGATTCTATTTGTTTGAATGGTCTAGAAGATTCTTACCACCTATATATTGCCTCTGATACGGAAACCCTAAGTGCCCGATCAAAAATCCACGAAAGAGTCTGTATCCGACATCATCTCCATCCCTAGATCGGGAGGGATCTGAAGCTCTTCCTGGCACCCTGCCGGAGAGGGGAATTCACCCTAGAGGCCTTCTTCATCATCATGCAAGCCTCCGGTGTGATGCATGAGTAGTTCATCGCTGGACTATGGGTCCATGTAGTAGCTAGATGGCTGGTTCTCCTCCATTGTGCTATCATGTTTAGATCTTGTGAGCTCCGTTCATGATCAAGATCATCTATTTGTAATTCTGCATGTTGTGTTTGCACGGATCCGATGGATATTGAGATGCTATTTCAGATTGATTATTGATTCTATGATATATTTGTTATTTGTGATCTTGCATGCTTTCCGTTGTTAGTAGCTATCTTGGCCAAGTAGATGCTAGCAACTCCAAGAGTTAGTATTTATGCTCGATAGTGGGTTCATGCCTCTGGTAATTTGGGGAAGTGACAGAAATCTCTAAGGTACTATATGTGATGTTGCTACTAGGGAGAAAACAACAATCCTTTGTTCATAGAACAATCAAATTGTTTACTTTACACAATTCATAATGCAACTATCCGTTGCTTGCAACTGGAGGGGGTTCGGATGATAACCTGAAGGTGGATTATTAGTCATATATGCAGTTGGATGGCGGTCTATGTATATTGTTGTAATGCCCAATCGAATCTCAAAGGAGTCAAGATGAGTAGTATATGCTTGTATGCTTTGGCAATGATTGTCCATGCCCCGCCGTAATTTGTTCAACCAACATGTCATCTATCATGAGGAGAGCCACCTCTAGTGAACTATTGACCCCGGTCCTTTCTTTTACTTTCAATCTACAATGAATTGTTTATTGCTTTGTGTTTTATTTCTGCAAATTATTACTTTCTTCCACTCGATACGTTTAATCCTTTTTTTCAGAAAAAAATGGTGAGATTGACAACCTCGTCGCAAGTTGGGGACAGAGTTCTGTGGTTGTGTTGTGCAGGTCTCCAAGTTGCTGCTGGCACCGGTAGTGCGGCCTGCCAAAGTTCAGTTTGCAACACCTTTGGTGTGTTTCCTTGCTCCTACTAGCTCGATTAAACCTTGGTTTCATACTGAGGGAAAACTTGTTGTTGTTCTCATCATACCTTCCTCTTGGGGTTCCCCAACGAGCTCGGTATATTTTGGGCCATCAAGCTATTTTTCTAGCGCTGTTGCCGAGGAGTCAAGGACATCTTCACAAGGGGAGTCCCTCATAACCAATCTCTTTACTTTGTTATTTTTGTTTTGCTTAGTTTCCTTTTGCTTTGTTTGCTTGTTTCTTTATCAAAAACACACAAAAATAGTTTTACAAGTTTGATTTCTTTATTAAAAACAGAAAAAAAATGACTACTCTTGAAAATACCAAGTTGTGTGACTTCACTAGCACCAACAACAATGATTTTATGAGCACACCTATTGCTCCACCTATTCCTGAAACTACTTTCTTTCAAAAAAACCTACTTTACTCAATCTTGTTATGAGAGAACAATTTTCTGGTATTGGTAATGAAGATGCTGCTGCCCATCTAAATAACTTTGTTGAACTTTGTGAGATGCAAAAGCATAAGGATATAGATGGAGATATTTCAAGCTTAAATTGTTTCCTTTCTCTTTGAGAGGAAAAGCTAAAGAATGGTTGAATTCCTTAACTAGGAATAGTATTGATTCTTGGACTAAATGCAAAGATGCTTTCATTGGAAAATACTATCCTCCTACTAAGATTATATCTATGATAAGTGAAATAATGAAGTTTAAACAATCTGATAATGAACATGTTGCTCAAGCTTGGGAAAGAATGAAATCTTTGGTAAAGAATTATCCCACTCATGGACTGACTACTTGGATGATCATCCAAACTTTTTATGCAGGATTGAACTATTCTTCAAGGAACCTATTGGATTCTGCTACTGGAGGTACCTTTATGACCATTACTTTGGGTGCTGCAACAAAGCTTCTGGATAATATGATGGTTAACTACTCTGAATGGCATACTAAAAGAGCTCCACAAGGTAAGAAGGTAAATTATGTTGAGGAAACCTCCTCCTTGGGTGATAAAATTGATATTATTATGTCTATGCTTGTTAATGGGAAAGCACATATTGATCCAAATAATGTTCCCTTAGCCTCTTTGGTTGCTCAAGAAGAGCAAGTTGATGTGAACTTTGTAAGAAATAATAATTTTAGCAACAATGCCTACATGAATAATTTTGGTAGCAACAATTATAGGGCATATCCTCTCAACAATGGTAATGCTTATGGAAATTCCTACAACAACAATAGGAGTGCTCCCTCTGAACTTGAAGTTATGCTTAAAGATTTTATTAGTAAACAAACTGCTTTCAATAAAACTATTAAGGAAAAACTCTCTAATGCTGAAAGAAATATAGCATCATTGGCTAAAGCTCAATCTTCTTTGAATAAAATGGCTGCTAAACCTGAAACTATTGGTAATCCCTTTGAAGCTACTAATGCCATACAAGTATGGATTGATGAAAATGTTAGACTATTAGTTGAACTGCATGCTAAGTGGGAAAGAGAAGATGAAATTGCTAGAAACATTAGTGTTTCTACTATCACTACCACTAGTGTTGAGGCTAGTAATAGCTCTACTACTTTAGATGATAATTATGATTTTGAGCTTGATGGCTGCAACATCTCTGAAGTTATTAAGTTCCTACAAAAGCTTGCTAAAATTCCTAATGCTAGTGTTATGAATATGGCCTTTACAAAACACATTACTGATGCTCTCATAAAGATTAAAGAAGAGAAGATGAAACATAAAGCTTCTATTCCTATAAAACAAGAGGACGGTTGGAAACCCATCATTAATATGAAAGTTAATGATTTTGATTTCAAAGCTTTATGTGATCTTGATAGTAGTGTTTCTACTATGCCTAGAGGGATTTATGATATGCTTGATTTGCCACCACTTGAAGATTGTTATTTGAATGTCCCACTTGATGATAATGCTAAAAAGAAACTCATGGGGAGTATTAATGATGTTCTTATTATGGTTAACAATGCCTATGTCCCTATTGATTTCTATGTTTTGGATGTTGAATACAATGCTTCTTGTCCTATTACTTTGGGAAGACCTTTTCTTAGAACTGTTGGTGACATTATCGATACGAAAGAAGGCACCATTAAATATCAACTCCCACTCAAGAAAGGTATAGAACACTTCCCTAAGAAGAGAGAGAAGATTTCTTGTACCTCTCCTATGAAAACAAAATTTTCTCTTAATGCTTCTTCATTTGAGAACACTTGATCCTTTTTCTTGCTTCTTATGCCTAACTTAAAGGCGTTAAAGAAAAGTACATATTGGGAGATAACCCAAAAGTTTTAGATGAGTCTTGGAAGTTATTACTTCAGTAATATCGGCTCCTTATCCTTTTTATTTGCTTTTTGTGCCAAGAGTAACCTCTAATGAGAGAGAAGTAATGATTGGGAAAGTTGCTGTCCCGAAACAGATTTCTGTGCTTCACCGTAAAAATTCGTGTAAAATATCTGTATGTCCTTTTGAGGCTTGAATTTTTTTGGTTCTGCCCCAGGTTGTTATCTAACTTTCGTTAGTTCAATACTTTTTTATTTGAGCAACAGATGGTCTTCGAACAAATTCGTCTTGACGTGATGGTCTGTTTTGATAGATTTCTACCATTTTCTGCATTTGCTTCTTGTTGGTTCCTTTTTTAGTTCTTTTGGGGAATTGAGATTTTTGAGGGAAGTGCTACAGTATCTTGTGTTTTAATGCAAGTTTTATTGGTGTTGGAACTAAACCTAAAGACCTATTATCTTGAGTGCACTAATGTTGCTAATAAAGAATGTGTGAAGTTTTGTATGAAGGAAAAATTTCAGGTGTATGGAAGGAATGAGTAATGAGATGAAGAATGGACTAAAGATCAAGCTTGGGGATGCCACGCGTGTCACCCCAAGAAATATCCAAGAAGTACAAGCGTCAAAGCTTGGGGATGCCCAAGGCATCCCCCTCTTCATCAATAAAAATCCCAGGTTTCTTCCAAACGCTTCATTTTATTGTTTCATGCACAGTTGTGTTGTTCTTGGAGTGTCTTCTTTTTCGTTTTCGTTTTGGTTTTTCATTTTCTTGGTTTTCTTAATAAATTGGTTGGACCCCCTCTTTCATACATTGGTTTTCAAATAGTTTGGGTTGGATTGGAAAAGAGTAGGAAAAGTTCATGCTTAAGTGGTAAAGAGAGCTTGTTTTTGACTGTGGCCTATGCTTTGTCATGCCATGCTCGATATTGTTTTGGATTTATGCTTAGTGTTCTTTGCTGTAGCATGAATTGTTATAAACAATTGAGATTGCTTAATGTGCCTTGGAAGAATCATGCGTTGTTTTAGCATATTAAAGCATAGTATTGTGGTATTCTCCTTTGATGCTTTATTTGGGTTGACTTGGCGCATGCTCACACCATGTTATGACTATCCCAAGTCAGCATAGCCTTTATGATCCTATAGTTTTCAACTTGTAGTATCACTTTATGCTTTGATCAATGATGTTTTGTCGCTCTTCATGATTATGGCCATTATTGCTCTCTTAGTTTGTCGCTCCCAGTCTTTTGCTAGCCTCCGCAACCAAGTATGAGTTCCACTCATGCATCCAACTCCTTAAACCAAGTTATTCCAAAGAGTCCACCATACCTACCTACTATCATATGCTATTCCAAGTATATTCATGTTTTTATCTACCTTCCAAATCAAACTTGTTATGAGAAAACTAGTGATTAAAGCTCTCACGAACTTGATGGCACACTTTACTTTTCTTGCCCTTAATAAACTTGAACCATTGTGTCATCTATGTTGTATATGCTTGCACTTATATGTTGGGGATTATCAGAACCATGTTGTCATGGGGAACGCTTTCAACATTGCACTTGTACTTTGTACCTAGTTGATATCATGCTCTTTTGTCTATGGATGTCGTCGGTGTGAAATGAAAGGGGAGATTGTAAGTCCATGGAGTTATGTGTGTGTGTTAGAGAAACGCCTGGGCCACCGGTCTAATCCATGCCTAATCATGGTGTAAACCTGTAGCGTAACCATAATGAGCTGTCTATGAAGCATTCTTCTTATAAAAAAGAGATAGATATTGAGAAAAAAGAGAAAGAAAAAAAGAGATGAGAAAAGAGGAAAGAGAGAAAAAAGCACCATTTTCCCATGGTAAATAAGAAGATTGCTGAGATGCTCGTTGTCTGCTTGCCTTGTCATTTTGATATGGGGATTCTTCCGTATCATCGGGCAAGGTGTACCTAGTTGGCGGTTCTCTCTGATACACATGTACTTACTATGACAAGAACTTACCGGTAACTAAACTTGAGTAGCATGAGGAGCGGCCCTCGTATTCAAGGGACATGAGATTTCCAACTTATACTTCGTCAAGCATATACACCATAGTTTGTTCACTTTAAACTTAATCACTTCAAGATGCTTATGATAGGGGCAATGAGAGCTGAAAGCTATTAAGTACCAAAATTTTTTGAAGCTCTTTATGAAACTTGAATCTCTGCTTCCTTCTATGAAGGCCTTTCTTCCACTTTTATATTGATTCTCCACCTTCTATCTTTATGCACCTACTTTGAGAGCATAGTGGTCATTCTTAGTTCTATGTGTATTGTCCCAAGACTTGTTGATTGATGCATACCTTGATATTGCTTGTTTTAAACTATTTGTATCTAGTCACTCTTATAAACTTTGAAGGTGTCCTATGCATTTATGTTTGCTACTCTATGAGGGACAAGCTGAATACTATTATCCTATGTTTTATTTATGTGAAACAAACAAACGTCTTGCAAATCATTGTTATTCATGAATCTTTTGTTTATGCCTTTTCATGTTGCAACATAGTTTCTTTGTATTATTGCTAGAACATTGTCTTTCATGTTATGCTTAAAGTACTATGATCCCAGCTATCAATGTTTTACAAATACTTTGATCAAGTTTATGATGGTGCATGTCACCTCAAAAATTATTCTTTCTTTTTATCACTTACCTACTCGAGGACGAGCAGGAGTTAAGCTTGGGGATGTTGATACATTCATAAAGTATCTATAATTTTTGATGTTCCATGCTTGGTTTTATCTACTTTCTTATGTTTTGTGCACACTTTGGAGTACTTTTCTTATGATTTCTTGGACTAACCTATTAACAAGAGCCATAGTGCCAGCTGCCTGTTTTCTGCTGTTTTTGGTTCTAGGAAAGTTAGAAAATGAATATTCTCAGAATCGGACATGACAAAAGCCAAAGTCAGTTTTTCACTGAGGGACACCTGGAGCTAGAATACGAGACAGAGAGGGGCTGGGGCCCGGCCACACCACCTGTCTATGTGGCCAGGCCTAGCCCATGCCAGGGGTGGTCTGGCCGCCACAGGGACCCCCTCGGCCTCTCCTTCCGCCTATATATTGCCTCTGATACGGAAACCCTAAGTGCCCGCTCAAAAATCCACGAAAGACTCTGTAGCCGCCGTCATCTCCATCCCTAGATCGGGAGGGATCTGAAGCTCTTCCCAGCACCCTGACGGAGAGGGGAATTCACCCTAGAGGCCTTCTTCATCATCATGCAAGCCTCCAGTGTGATGCGTGAGTAGTTCATCTCTGGACTACGGGTCCATGTAGTAGCTAGATGGCTGGTTCTCCTCCTTTGTGCTATCATGTTTAGATCTTGTGAGCTCCGTTCATGATCAAGATCATCTATTTATAATTATGCATGTTGTGTTTGCGGGGATCCGATGGATATTGGTATGCTATTTCAGATTGATTATTTATTCTATCATGTCTTTGTTATTTGTGATCTTGCATGCTTTCCGTTGTTAGTAGCTATCTTGGCCAAGTAGATGCTAGCAACTCCAAGAGTTAGTATTTATGCTCGATAGTGGGTTCATGCCTCTGGTAACCTGGGGAAGTGACAGAAATCTCTAAGGTACTAGATGTGTTGTTGCTACTAGGGAGAAAACAACAATCCTTTGTTCATAGAACAATCGTATTGTTTACTTTACACGCAATTCGTAATGCAATTATCCGTTGCTTGCAACTGAATACTGGAGGGGGTTCGGATGATAACCTGAAGGTGGATTATTAGTCATATATGCAGTTGGATGGCGGTCCATGTATAATGTTGTAATGCCCAATCGAATCTCAAAGGAGTCAAGATGAGTAGTATATGCTTGTATGCTTTCTCGATGTTTGTTAATTGCCCCGCTGTAATTTGTTCACCCAACATGTCATCTATCATAAGGAGAGCCACCTCTAGTGAACTATGGACCCCGATCCATTCTTTTACTTTCAATCTACAATCAACTGTTTACTGCTTTGTGTTTTCTTTCTACAAACTATTACTTTCTTCCACTCGATTGTTTAATCCTTTGTTTTCAGCAAAACCGGTGAGATTGACAACCTCATCGCAAGTTGGGGACAGAGTTCTGTGGTTGTGTTGTGCAGGTCTCCGCGTTGCTGCTGGCACCGGTAGTGCGCCCTGCCAAAGTTTAGTTAGCAACACCTTTGGGGTGTTTCCTTGCTCCTACTGGTTCGATTAAACCTTGGTTTCATACTGAGGGAAAACTTGCTGTTGTGCTCATCATACCTTCCTCTTGGGGTTCCCCAACGAGCTCGATATATTTTGGGCCATCAACTATCTACACATATTGAGAATAAAACCTACTGTGCTATGAAATTTTGGTGGTGGTGAAATGATGGTTCTAGAACATGGTGGAGTTTGCTCTAGGTACTATTTAACACGAATCTAGCTGCTTTGAACCATTGGATCTAACAGCCCAATGGTCAGGATTGGTGCTATGGATCCAATTCAAAATTGCTCAATTATAATAGTAGAGATAATTTTATATAGTGGTGATATGTCAGGCGTCTATTATCTGAGTCTCACGTGCAGGGCATGTGCAATTTTCTAATAGTGGTAAGATACGAATAACTTTGAATGATGACCGTTGGATCAATACGTGTGAATCCCAATATTTCCAACCATTGGATCTTCTTTTCCATTCAAGCAATTAGAAGATTCTATAGATAGTCTTCAACAGAATGAATGCTATGCACAAACCTCAAAGCACACTTCTCCATCATACTCCTAGAATCCTCTCCCTCGTTTCTCTAGACCATGTCACCAAAAATTTCAAGTGTTAGGTAGCTAATAATCTTTGACTTCTACATGATGATACAAAGTACAAGAACCAAATATACACCCATACTTTATATATGTTGATCAAATTTATAATTTTTGTGCTTTACCTATTATAATTTTATATAATGATGATATGTCATATGTCTATTATCCGAGTCTCACGTGCATGGCATGCGCAATTTACTAGTATCCTACAATGTATGAACATTCTTGGGTTTCAGTCCGAAGGACCAATAAGGTCATGGACATATATATCGATACCCTAGCTACACTTTATGATACGGTTCTCACATCAGGTAGATGGGTGCGTCTTTGCATAGTAAACAATGTTCACCGTGGGTGTTTCGGACAATTATGAAAGAACATTTTTCACTTTTCCAAGTGATTACGAGGATGTTTTGTACTAGTAAAGAAAATCAGAAGAATTGTGCTCGGAATGCGACAAGCGCGCCATGTTTCCGGACATTGCGGAGCATGCATGTTTTCCTTGTGATTCCTAGGTTCTATGAGTTTTTATGATTCGTAGCTAAATTAAACCACTTAAATTACAGTGTTGTCTGCCTAAATTAGTTCAAATGAGTTGGCATATGCATATGTGCACCGTTTAGCTAAGAAACCCAAGTTCACTCAGTCGTTTCACTCACTACAGTATATGGGCCCCATTCATACAAATAACTTTGAATGTTGACCGTTGGATCAATTATTTGATGTATTTACACGAATTTGAAATATTTATTTATTTTTTATGAGGGCCACAGATGGCAGCCAGCACCACCCCATTTTTCTTTTTCATCTATCCTCCACCGTACTAGACTCCGACTTTTCTTCACAAGCTGCGCACGCCACCGTCACATCGCATTCGATGCATGCTGCTTTTCGAGCCTTACTACTTGGGAGGTGAGCCAAGCGCGATTCAGCACAAAATTTTCGCGTGATATTGGGGGGATCTTCTAGTTCAAAATTTTAGAGGATTATTGGCGGGACCCTCCCTTCTACCTTTCCCAAAATTTAACCCTTCCTTCACTTCTCAGTTCTCGACAAATGCTAGCTACCTCCATACTGACGGGGCCTCTCGTTCGCTCCTCCGCTGACTCCACAATCCATACTCACATCATCCTCTATCCCATCCCTCCTTAGCCGACTTCTAGGTCGCCGGAGTCTACTCAGCGACACCGTCATCCACGCTACCGTCGTTGCTTTGTTGCATCTGCTTCCCCCACTCAGAGTGTCAGCTTCCCCACCACCCCAACCGACAGATGTGTACGCCACGCGGACCCTCACCAGGGCAATGGTTAGAACTCCGTACAACCGAGACAAAGGTTGCTGCACACTTACTATGCCCGCTTTCCTTGCACTTTACTACTACTTCCAAATGTAGTTCATCGCTTCCTTGTTGTGCCTTGTCGTTACCAATTATTTCTAATGCATGCTAATTGCAGTACTGCGGGATCGGTTCAAAGAGAAAAGAAGGCAACTGCTAGTCGTCAAGCCAAATTGGTTATCTCACCCTAGTACGAAGCCTTGCCAGCCCAATGATAACCCCCAACAATCCTCCCAAGACAATGGTTTGCCTCCATTTTGCATATACGTGCGTTGTCGTTATGCATTTTATTTTTGAGAGTAGTTCATCCTTTGCTTGCCCTGTCTTGTCATACTAGTATATATTTTTTGTAAGGCATGGAAGATGATGTACTGCCGAAACATGCCCTGTCTTGCCAAGGAATCCTGAAGAGTTTTCGACATGCGGATCTAGCCCCGCTCGGCACAACACAACTGGTACAAAAACATGGCCTGGTCAAGTACCCTAAACATGGCTATTTGTTGCATATTGCGTGTTATTTACTGATTGATTTGCTGCATTGAAATTTGCAGAAGCAAGTGTATGATCATTTCCCTGCCAAGGTGGTTCGCAACACAAATATTTCTACGAACCAAGGCCAAGTATGGTGCATGGCCGAAGCTAAGATTAGGCTTCTCCAAAAGGATTTGGACACAGCCACTTGGCGGATCAGAGAATTGAACCAAGGATGGATTTCTACTATTGAAGATGGCCTTGATGCTGCCGCTGATCTTCAGAAGTTAGTCGCTGAAAATCGTGTTCCCAATTCGGCTGATGCAGATGTCAATGAGATCAACGTGACGGTTTTGGAACAGGTGAAAGAACGAGCAGAGATTCTCCGCACATCTTTGCAGGCAGATTATTTTCGAAGGGTGATGAAAGAGCCGCCATGCTAATAGATTGTTATTTCGAATAATGAGGATGACTTTTGTTGTGTTGTCAGCCTGATATTTTCTTTGGCACGCTGTATGAAATTGTACTGTACCTAATTGCTTCATCTGGACAATGTATCCTAGTCTCATTATAGCCATTCGGAAAATGGAAAAGCAACATTTCCCCGTGATAAACTTGAAACCTTATTTTGCACTTTCGTCAAGATCTGTAGAAACACGTTTTGCCAAAAATTAACACATTATAATGAAAGGTAGTCCGTGCCCATTACCATGAATAAATTCGTGCACTATATACTTGTGTGGCCCTAAAGTCAAACTTTTTAGACTGCAGTAGTAGATCGAGTACAAAAAAATCAACTGAGCGACAAACCACAAGCCGAAATCACCTCTTCCACCAAGCAGTGCGCCAGAAACACCCGCTGCAATGGGCTCATGCGTCCAAAATTCAAATGGTACTAAATTTTCATCTTTCCCTTCGGTCCAGAAACAACGCGCCAAAGGCCATTCCTCAAAATGGTTTCCCTTGTAAATTCCCACGCGCCACACAATTCAAAGTTTCAAACATACTAGTACCACCCGTGCACTTCGGGCCGAATCCCTCGAGATCACCTTGCACGACCACGACCATGCTCCTTAAGTCTCATCTCCCCTTCACAGCCTCTCCACCGGCATGCCACGGTAGCGACCACGAAGACGTTTTACCAGCTCCTGACACCGGCCCGCACTAGATCAGCTCCTCTGTACACAAGGTCCACGGCGCCGGATCTAACTCAGCAACACCGTCGCAGCTTCGTTGGATCCACTTCCCCGACTCCACTGCAACGGATCTGCTTCCTCGACCTTGTCCATGGCACCAGAGAGATGGGGAGGCAAACCCGCTCAAGGGCGAACGGCAAGGTCATAGCTCACCATAAGTCCGACAAAGGCACGGGAAGGAAATTGCGTAATCGCGGTCACAAAGGTTGCCGCCATACACTTCATATGCTCTTTACGCATTTGATGTCTGAAAGTAGTTTATTGCTTGTTTCACTTTATTCTCGCACTGAGTTTTTTTTATCTTGTACTCCGACATTTCTTGTCGAGGCACCGTATAAGCATATGTTTGTCATTGTTCCTTCAGAGCTTTCAACTGCTTGCTAGCATTGTACTAACTTGCTCTTCTACACACACCTCGGTCTTAAATCTCATAAGATATATTTTTGCTGATGCATGTAAGGTGATTTGCGGCCGACTGATGAGGAAGAACGGAAGATTAGGGAAGATAGATTGTTAAAGAATTCCAAATATGCAAGGTTGCTTGGCCCGCAGAGAGTTAGATCTTTCGTAGCTACCACCACCAATCATAAAGTCCAGGATTCTGATGCAGAATTTTATCCTCAAGATCAACAAAACCCCGAGGGAGACCTGACTAAGGAAGATGGACCGGTCGAGAACCCCCTCCCGAATCTGCCTGCTTGTCCACTGCTCAAGGTGCTTGCTCTGTCTTGTCATTGTGATATTTGTTTTATCTTCCATGTTTTGTACCTCAATTCCGACCAAATGTTGTCCAATGCCATCTGCTTAGTTCAATCATCATATATGTTCAACATATCTTTCCTTACTGTTCTTCTGTTCTATCCGTGTCTCATTTTACATAGGACTTTGTAGATTAATGTATCGCTTATGTGTGTTAGGAATCAGCTGGTTCACCTAAGACCCTTCCAGGTACCAGCAGGGAGAAAAACTATGATCGGAAAGTGTCTGATTCAGCATTAGTTTCTATTGATGAACAATATTTTGAGGGAGACCTCACTTAGGAAGTTGGACCCGTCGAGGACCTCCCTCCTAGTCCGCCAGCTTGTCCACCCCCAAGGTGCTTGATCTATTTTTTAATTGTCATATTTGTTGCATTTTCCATGTTTTGTATTTCAATCCCACCAAATATTTTGCAATGCCCTCTGCCTAGTTCATGCATCATATATATAGAGCACATTTTTCCTTACTATTCTTCTGTTCCATGTGCATCTCATTACATATAGAACTATAACAGATTGAAGTATTGTTTATGTGTGTCAGGAATCAGCTAGTTCATGTAAGACACGTTCAGGTACCAAACGCAAAGCGTCGACAAGTCGTCCTGCTAATGCTAGCGGTGGAACACAAACACACGCCGTGAAATACAATAAACGAAAATCAGGAAACTCACATACGGCTAAAAAGTGTCGTCTTGGCGGCACACCACAGGTTCCAACAGTAGTAGACGCAGCAAATACCATCCCACACATTCCAAAATCACCAATTGCCAATCAAGATACCTAGCAACAATTGACAGCCGAACCAGTGTTGACCTCTACTTGCCTAACACTGCTGGCACAACACCAACAAGCTAGCGATGATCACCACCTGTTGATCAGCCCATCGCCAAAAAAGGTATGTGTTCCAAGGATTATTGATGCATGCTTCCTTATATATACCGTTCAAGATTGATGTAATGGTTGAATTGGCAGCTACACGAAGATTTAAGAAAAGGGGGCCAACGGTAGGAAAAAAGCTTGAAGCTAAAATTTCCGGAATGCAATCTAGATATTGCATCAATTGTATTGTGCCTGGCAAGCGAAGGCCAGAAGATCCAGAAGAATCTGATTTTCTAGCATCCGAAATAGGCGTTTTTTTCAGGAATGATATTCCCATCTTCGCATCATTCAAGCTCCACCAACAGACCCCTAACCATTACAATTCATTACTGCAGAAGTTACATGTAAGTCATGGTGCTCTATCACATGCATTCAAGCTTGCTCTTGGTTCTATTCTAAGTCACATAACACATCAAATGTTCCATTCTTGCCGACAGACAAAAATCAACTTCGATCAGGATAATGAGGATGTAGAGTATGTTCTCATAGACATGTTCTCCTGTTCTTTGCGCCAGCAGCGCCATAGGCTAAAGAGTAAATACTTTGGTGGTAAGGCAAGCAAGGATATTCAAAGAACGACTCCTATGGAACACACTATGACTGACGAACACTGGATAGATCTTCTCGACCACTGGTTTGATCCAAAGATTACGTTATGGTTTGTGAAGACTGATACCATATCACATTCAAAATTCCTATTTGCACATCTATACCACTAGTCTCTTTTTGCAGATGAAGGCTGAGAAAAGCAAGATAAACCGTGTCGCACAACGCTTAACAAACTGAACTGGATCTCGTGCATTGGTTGGCCACCTGAGTGCAATAGTAAGAACAATTAGTTTTTAATCTTCTACAGACTTTGTTCTTCTTATATTTTGATAATGTGTTCCGCCCACTTTGTAGAAAGGTGCGGTAAGTCTGCAGCAAAAATTCTAGGCATGCCAGACGAGCAAAAAAGAAGGGCTCAATCCCTCCGTTGAGAGTGTTATTGTAAGTCTTCTGTTCGATTGATATTTTGAGATGACACACCTTTAGTGATTTATATGTATAGTTAGATGTGCAACACTGCCTGAACTTCTGCCTAGTTTTATTTTTAATTTAAGTACTAGATGATTTCCAACTAGTGTGATTTTTAGTTTTCAGATGTACAAAGAGTTGTCTTGTGTATATCCTGCACCCAGCAATGAAGAAACAGGCAGATGCCATGTTGGCATAGTCCTGTTATTGCGTGCTAGTGATAAAATTCTTATCAATATGATCAGATAGCTATACTTTTACTACAATATATATGATGCGTAATCAGCCATACCAACTTGTAAGATTTGTTCATAGACAGGTTAAATGTGTTGTCTGCATGTTTCTGTGTATTATCTTTTCTTCTCTCACACATGTCTACCAACTGATAACCTTACATATTAAATTGAATGAAGAGATGGCAAAACCTGGGAAAGATGGTCTGGAACAAACCCAAGAAGAATGTATGGAAACATTTAAAATGGTACTAAAAGGTGAAGGTCATCGTAAAAGCATGTTCCTGCGTAATGCTGAGTTGTGGCAGTGCAAGTCCAAGTCCAAGTCCAAGTCACCGTATTTGTCTAGTCAGGAAGAAATTGTAGCACTATGGGCTGAACATGAAGTGCATAGACGAGCAATCGATGATATGAGACAGAAAGCATTAGCATGTGATGCAGAGTTGAAGATGTTACGAGATCAGTAGAATTCTCGAGAGCCCATAGATGAAGAGGCTTTTCTAAATTGAAGATGAACCCTGACAATGACAGGTGAGTACAATGGTCCTGTGAAATGGTTCCTGCTACAGAGCTCGGGTTGTGTTTGGGGCCATGTAACAAAAATGGAGGGAGTATTTGTTTCGCATCATGCTTTTATCTATTTACCGTATGCTCAATGCACAAAAATCCTGTGCCCAACCTCACTCTCTCAGCCTTGGATTCATGAACCTCACAAAGGTTTTTTTCTTCTTTGGACAACCACCAAATTCAAAATCCCAGTCCATTGACAAATCCTACCGCCTACCCCGTTTGAATCGGAGATTATGTATCCAATTTATTTGCCAATATGGTAAGTATTTTGATGATCAGTTGATGTGAATCAGCCTTAAATTCGTACCGAGGGAGTACCATTAATGAAATTAAAAAATCTCAGTCGAGCGGCAAGACCTGCAACCAACCCTATTTGAATCGGAGTTATCCAATTTACATTATGGATGATAAGTTAAGGTCACTCTCGGCCTTCAATTCCTGAATAGGGAGTACACCTTTTATCCAAATGTTGCATGGACGCTAGCCAAATTCAAAATATCAGTCTGCACAATTATTATGCTCATGGATGATTAGTTGATGTGACTCTAGAACTTGAATTCCTAGACAGATAGCGTACGGTCTACTAGCTTTTTTCTATTATTATTTGGCCGGTAGCCAAATTCAAAATCTCAATCGAGCGGCCAAATCACACACTGACCTTGAAGTATTTCCTGCCCCACCGTTGAAAAAACTTTGTGGCAAAATCTCCCACCGGGGAGTACCATTTATCTATTATTATTATTTGGCCGATAGCCAAATTCAAAATCTCTGTCGAGCGGCAAAATCAAACACTGACTTTGAAGCATTTCCCGCCCCACCGTTTCAAAAACTTTGAGGCCGAATCTCCCACCGGGGAAAACCACTTTTCTATTAATTATTATTTGGCCGGTAGTCAAATTCAAAATCTCTCTGGAGCAGGAAAGTCAAAAACCGACTTTGAAGCATTTCTTGCCCCGCCGTTTTAAAAACTTTGAGGGCAAATCTCCCACTGGGGAGTATCATTTTTCTATTATTATTATTTGGCCGGTAGCCAAATTCAAAATCTCTGTCGAGCGGTAAAATCAAACACTGACTTTGAAGCATTTCCCACCCCACCGTTTCTAAAACATTGAGGCCAAATCTCCCACTAGGGAGTACTACTTTTCTATTAATTATTATTTGGCCGATAGCCAAATTTAAAATCTCTGTTTAGCGGCAAAGTCAAAAACCGACTTTGAAGCATTTCCTGCCCACCGTTTCAAAACCTTTGAGGCCAAGTATCCCACCGGGAAGTACCATTTTTCTATTATTATTATTTGGCCGGTAGCCAAATTCAAAATCTCTATCGAACGGCAAAATCAAAGGTTGACTTTGAAGCATTTCTCGCCCCACTGTTTCAAAAACTTTGAGGCCAAATCTCCCACCGAGGAGTACCATTTTTCTATTAATTATTATTTGGCTGGTAGCCAAATTCAAAATCTCTGTCAAGCGGCAAAATCACACACCGACCTTGAAGCATTTCCCACCCCACTGTTTCAAAAACTTTGAGGCCAAATCTCCCACCGGAGAGTACCACTTTTCTATTAATTATTATTTGGCCGGTACCCAAATTCAAAATCTCTGTCGAGCGGCAAAATCAAAAACCGACTTTGAAGCATTTCCTGCTCCACTGTTTCAAAAACTTTGAGGCCAAATCTCCCACCGGGGAGTACCACTTTACTATTAATTATTATTTGGCTGGTAGCCAAATTCAAAATCTCTGTCGAGCGGCAAAATCAAATATCGACTTTGAAGCATTTCCCGCCCCACTATTTCAAAACTTTGAGCCGAAATCTCCCATCGGGAAGTACCACTTTACTATTAATTTTTATTTGGCCGGTAACCAAATTCAAAATCACTGTCGAGCGGAAAAATCAAAAACCGACTTTGAAGCATTTCTCGCCCCACTGTTTCAAAAACTTTGAGGCCAAATCTCCCACTAGGGAGTACCAGTTTACTATTAATTATTATTTGGCCGGTAGCCAAATTCAAATCTCTGTCGAGCGGCAAAATCAAACACCGACTTTGAAGCATTTCCCGCCCCACTGTTTCAAAAACTTTGAGCCGAAATCTCCCACCGGGGAGTACCACATTTATATTATTATTATTTGGCCGTTAGCCAAATTCAAAATCTCTGTCGAGCGGCAAAATAACACACCGACTTTGAAGAATTTCGTGCTCCTCCATTTCAAAAACTTTTGATTTTAAAATTCCCCTTCTACCCATTGTTCAAACGCCCTATGGGCACGCTAAAGTCGGTATCTTGGGGGCACGATCGTAATTATTTTTTGTTCACCTCCATAGTCCTGATTCGCGCAGTTTTTCTAGCTGGCCCTCCCAAAATCCTAGGCTTCTCTCCCATGCCCTCACCTCCACGACCACCGAGCGCACCGCCCGGCGGCAATTCCACGGATGCTGGAGACGCTTCATTAACGCCCACCCCATCGGATCTAGTTCACCGGGTCTCTCTACCACTCCACCATAGATATGGTCACACTGACCGCGCCTATGGCGTCATCGACCACCCACGCTCTGCTTCCCCGCCGCCGAAAGCTACCCAACTGTACCAGAGCAGCTTCACCATTGTCCACCAGAATGGATAAAGTTCAACAAGTTCCATGTCCACTGCTCCAAACCAGCTACATAGTCGTCGCCGTTGACTGCACCCACATCGACTACCCAAGATCTGCTTCCCCGACGCCAATAGCCACCGCAACCGCAGCACCCTCGGTGACCTGGACGTCACTCGCACGGTACCGACGATTCTTAGATGCTTCTCTGACCAAGGTAACCAAATCTCCAACCCGTTTTTTTGTTAGCGATATAGCAGGTTCAAGCCTGTCAGAGTGAACTGCATTTTTGTAATTGTGCTAGTACATGCAAGTCACTAGGCATGCATGTTCTTCGTGCTAGTACATACAATGTCATTAGACATGTTGGTTTGCATTCGCTGCTCTACAAATTTTAAGTCATGCACATGTTTGTTATATTGCCGTGCACATGTTCTTATCTTAGTTGCTCCGTACACCAGTAATTTCCTGCTGTTGTGTAGTTCTTGCAAAATGTAATGTCAATGGAAAATATTAGTGTGGATTCCTTGCTCCACAGTTACTGACTCTATCTGGTTATTCCTGAGCTAAGTTCCTGCTATTATTTCCTCCCTAGCATCGTTCTGCTATCCTATAGTACCCGTTCAAACTCTTCATACTAGTTCAATTATAATTTTGTTGTTGCCATATGGTTCTTTAAAAGTTGCAACACTGACTATTTTCTCTTTCTTTGCGTAGAGCTCAAAAGGCCAACACTAAACATGTTGGTATGCACAGCCTACAGGTGCACTAGCGATGCCATTATATATTTTCTATATCTGGTGCTTGTTCGTCCTAATCAATAGCATAAGTATTCTTTACTGTATAGTTCATTCATGTTTTCAATTCCTGCTCACAAGTTCTAGTATGCTGTGGTTATAATTTCTGTGTGGTTCATTCTTAGCTACGACAGTAACTGCATGCCATTGTGTAGCTCACCGCAAATTTCGAGTCACCCAACGACTCTTGCATTCCAGGAGATACCATTGCTTCCATATATATTTGCTGAAATGACTTGGCTAGTTTATACTGAAATTCTATGAAACACTTTGTTTGATTGCTCATTTCATTGTTGGCATACTTGTCTAATGTTTGTTTGTCCTATTCTACAGGTTCACAAACCACACCATTGTATATCGTATTTGGTTCTGGTTCGTCCTAGGCAACGACATAACTATCCTCTACTATATAGTTAATTCATGGTTTGCATTCCTGCTCTACATGTTCGTATTATGTAGTTATAATTCCTATCTCATTCATTCTTAGCTATGAGTATTTTGTCTTCTTTGTTGTATTAACTTGCTATTAGTTAGTTTCAGACAACAATTATTGCTATCGCCACCAAAGAGGGGACTGCAAGATCATGTCTCAAGGTGGTTTTCCAATGTAGCTGTCACACTCAAAGGGAGATGCAGTTGATGAATTGAGAAAGCAAATTGAGGACTCTGCTATCATCTTGATTGGCAACTGAAATGCTGAATTTTCTTTCCCTTTTGTTCATATTATGTAATATTTTTAAGAATTTTGCACCTGATGTAATATCTAGATAACTCGCATAGGCCATGTAGGCATTTAGTTGATGCCGTCCATGAATGGCGGTACCATAACTACGCCAGCCAGGTCGATAAGGTAACTGTATAGGGTTTTGTTATTTGCCCTTCTTTTATTGCGCCTTCCATGAATAGTAAAAGATGATTGGTAAGTATACTCCTTTTATGATATTTGCATGGCCTTAAGACTTACCGAAACAGTAACGACAACTAGGTAGAACAGTAACTGGCCAAAACAGTAACTGGCCAAAACAGTAATAGGCCAAAACAGTAACATGCCAAAATAGTAACGGGCCAAAACAGTAATAGTCCAGAACAACAGCATGCCAGAACAGTAATAGGCCAGAACAGTAACAGGCCAGGACAATAACAGTCTAAAACAATAACTGGCCAAAATAGTAGTAGGCCAAAACACCAGCAGACCAGAACAGTAGCAACCCAGCACAATAATAGGCCAGAACAGTAATAGACTAGAAAAGCAACATGCCAGCACAGTAACAGGCCTGAACAGTAGCAGGCCAGAACAGCGACAACAAGCACAGTAATGGGCCAGAACAGTAAAGGACCGCAACAGTAACGGACATGAATAGTAGACGGCCAGAATAGTAATGAGCCAGAATAGTAAAAGGCCATAATAGTATCGAACCTTCTTAAAAGTGGGGCGTTCATAGGTGGCCCAGGACGATTTGTGCGAATAGTGACGTGCTGACCGTGGGCCTTAACAATATCGCGCCGACTTAACGTAGGCTTTTAACAGGCCACACAATATTCGAACAGTGTGGGCTTCTGTAGGCGATAACATTAATGGGCCTAACATTCTCGGGCCGCTGCTGGTCGCTTCTTTTGGGCCCATTTCAAACAGTGCAGGATGAAACAGTAATGATCCATAATCTTATTGGGCTCCCCTTATGGGTCGGCCCACTTAATTATTAGCAGGCTTTGGCTGGGCCTGGTTTCTACCACGGTTTCTGTGGGCATTAACGGAAGTAACTGGGAGTTAACGGTGTTTGACACGTGGAATTTTGCATGACATCAGCAATCAACGCGGCTGGCAAACAGATCTACGACAACACATTTTCATGGCTGAAGGGTGCAATCCGCCACAGTCAGGAAAAAACCGTGGTAGATTCTTTTGTGACGGGGCTTTTACCACGATGGGCATCCGTCGTAGAAGATGTTTTAGCCACGAAAAATGGGCCTTCAACCAAGAAAATCATCCGTTGTAAAAGCCAACTTTTCTTGTAGTGTTCTTCAAACAATCCGGCTAGAGTTCGGGTGGAGTCTGATGTGTCGTACTGAATGGATGCAGCCTCTCGAAAAAACTCGAGGAAGTCCCTGGTCAGACACTCTGGCCGACATCACCCTGACATTCCGGCTAGGCTGGATTCTCCGGCCAAGCCTAGCCGGACAGTTTGGCGAATCTAAGCTTTTGACAACTTAAACTCCTAGAATCCTTTTTAATACACCCACCTAGAACTCTCTTTTACCTTTGAGGGAGCAATAATATAGAAGTATGCTGACCAGATAAATATGGCCTGAAAACATTTAGCATATGATTAAAACATCCTTGTGTTGTCAACAAACATCAAAGCATATGAAGGGCCAAAATGCCCTTTCAATCTCCCCCTTTTTGGTGTTTGATGACAACCCAATGATTGGCATAGATGATAAGAAATAAGCATAGTAACAACTAATTTATAAAAAGTAGATAGGGTCCCCCTAGATGTGTGACCATTTGATTTCACATTTGAATACAAGACACACTAAACTAGGATCAACACCCATACTAGTGGTTATAAATTGATGACGTAAGAGAAGATACTAATGTAAAGACTAGGCAAATATACATGGACACAACATAGTCTTTAACAGGATAATTGATGACGAAAGCATCCCAAGATGACTCTAGCCATTGAATTCCTCGTCCTCTTCATTGTCATCCTCGCCATCCTCCTCCTCATCATCACCATCCTCATCCTCTTCCTCATCACCATCTAGAACAGTGTCCTTGCCGTTAGGGCGAGAAGAGGAAGATACGTCCTCAAACATAGACCAATCCACACAACCCTGGCTCTAGTGACCATATGATACATGCTGAGAGGAGTCAATGTCCATGGGCTGGTTCATATTTTTGAGCTCCTTCATTACATTCCTATTGGCCTTGTAGGCATCATACTGACCATGGCAGATGTCAATGTTCTGACATAGAGTAGCTTCTTCTACCAAGAGGCTTTCTTCACCTTTTGATGGACCTCCTCACGGGTGGTGTCAAAGCGGTATGCATTGCTCGCATGCTTCATGCAAGGGCCACGGGGTGCAACTTCCCGCACATACTCAGACTCATCACCCCTATCACCATCATCTTCATCCTCATCCTCAAAGATACCGTGGGACGAGGGATTGTTGGGAAAATGCCCTAGAGGCAATCATGGTTGATGATATTTCTCAATGTATTCATAAAATTATAGTCCATGTATGAACTACTGATATGTATCATCGAATATGTGATTCGATTGTGGAACTATATATTCATGTTGTTCATGCTAATTATCCTTGGTCATTGAGGTTGTGCTAGACACACAACTTAGATCAATGTGAAAGTAGGCAGATGACTAGGTTCCACTTGTCATGGGCATGGAGATGCTATTCCAACATACACGGATTCGGCTAAAGAGTTTAGCGAGTCGGACTGATCCATATTGTGATACAACGAGTAAGTCGTCATTTGTATATCTCAATCAATGTAATCCTTAGACCTGAGGTTATTGCACAATCCGAGTTGAGGATCACCGACTTAGGTTCTGTCAAACGCAGTTCCGTCAGTAGGCAGTTATAAATGCGGAGTTCGGGTCGATTGAGAATCAAGCTGTGTGATGTGAATAACCAAGATTGGATTTTGCCCCTCCGTCTGGAGAGATACTCTCTGGGCCCTCTCGGAAGTTATGATTCGAAAAGCATGGCCATGCGTGACTCGGTTAAGTGTTAACCGAGGCGACCGACTAAGAGTTAGTCGGATGAATCACTTATCTTGGATCGAGAAAGAGAGTCGAACTATTTAAGGGATGAAGATTTATCGCCTATAGTTCGACAAGGTATATCGTGAGGCAAAAGGGACTCAGACGAAAGTCGCATTGGAAGGTATGTCGTCATGACTCTTTGGTACTTGGGAGTTGGCATGTTCTGCTAGGAGCCGCTACCAACTGATCGGTCACGAGTGAGACTCGGATCGTGTCCGGGTCACCATGAGCCTATCGGGTCACACACTTAAGAGCGGGAGCAAGTTTGGGTTAGACCCAAATAGGAAATCTATTTGGGTTGGACCCAAATAGAGACATGGACTTAGTCAGCAAGTGGGACTTGTAGTGGCTAATATAGGCCTTTTAGTGAATGGGCCACAAGTGAGTGGATCCCACTTTCACTCCCTATATAAGATGGGGCGCATGTGCTTAGAGCAAACGGTTAGGTCACTCCATGTGTTGGAAACCCTAGCTCCAGTCCAGTCAAGTCCTGTCGCCACTGTACCGGACCTAGCAGTCCATCGTCGGCGCTCCTCCTCGTATGTGTGGATACTGGCGGAGGTGCTGTATGTTCAGCACTTCGACGATCGTGGATCGAAACAGATTGTGAGGACTGCACTGCATCAAGCGACGTGCTTCATCGATTTCGCAACCGCGCGTCTAGTGGTAATTCTCGTGGCCTACTACTCAGCTAGATCTTGGGATCACCGCGTAGGAATTTTTTTTGTTTTTCTCTGCGTGGCCCAACAGGGATATCCACGGGGTACCTTGGAGGAAGGAGCCTCCTTTCTTTGAAGCTTGGCAGGCTTGTGCTTCACGAGGTTTGAGCGGAGCAAAGGAGTTGGAGGAGCTTGGGCAAGAATGAGATTCATCACATAAGGGGCATAGAGAGGAAACTTCTTGTCCATGATGCACTTGTACATATCATGGTAGATAAAGTCCATGACATCAATAGCACCACCTTCATGGTTTGGACCATGAGCATAAACTAAGTGAGTATGAGCCATGAGGTTGATTTCAGCACCTCTAATATCGTCCTTGTTGCCCGCCTTGGGAGTAAGAGTGTGGCGGAACATGCGAAGTAGAATGTTGTAGATGAGCTTGATGTTGGTGGTTTGGCCAACTACACCATTTTGTGAATAAATAGGAGCCAACTTCTTCTTATCATAAGCCTGACCATGAACATGCATCCTAGCACCACTGGAAGCATTGGGGTTGAAAGGCAAACCAAGGATATGTTGGGGAGATACCCTCGGGTAGGGTAACGCCGGGGTATAAAGGCCGAGTTAGTTGAGGTACGGCACGGTCAAAGCAAGTGCTGGCCGGGGCACCTCAAGGCAGGCCGACCTACGGAGTAACCCGGTCCGTGGAGTATCTCTCTAGCCTTAGCCCGGCTGGCATAAAACATATGTCGGTCGTGTTAATCTATCTTTTACGCAGGTACCCTCGTAGCCGGGTTAGCCACAAGCTAGCCGGGCTACCATATGGCTTCCAAGAGAAGGAAGGAATCTCCCGCTGGTCAAAAGGTGGCTTTGGATAGTTGTACCATGAGCGAAGCAAGGCAGAGGGAGGGACCAGCGGGGCAGCAGCGACCAAGGTGACGTGGGCAATGTCGGCTGACATAACCCGTGTTTGGTGACGCATAAAGGCAAGGATCATGCTATGGGTTACGTCCAAAGTCCGGACGATCTGTTAAAGGGAATAAAGAAGCATCTATCTTTAACCAAGGGGCATGTTCGGGGAATATGCTGCCACGTGTGCCCTAACTTTGTAACCCGGGCTCCCCTATATAAGGAGCACCGGGGCCTCCATAGAGAGGGATCGATCATTTTCTCTATCTAAGTTAGAACTCTGGAGCTAGGTTGTGGGGATTAAGAGTCATAGTTTCCTTCTCACGAACAGCTCGAGGAGCACTTGTATTCACCATTGATAGAGGAAATACAAGAACATTTGTGCGTGGAATTACAATGTTTTCCCTCCCTAGATTCCCCTAGCGCTCATTGGCCCCATCTTTAGCCTATCCATGGCATCTTCCGTGTCACCACCACGACAGTTGGCGCCCACCTTGGGGCTAGCGGTGCTAGCATGGGTGAAAATCCGGACGTGAAGCATCTCCAACACCAGCGAGCGCGTCGTCTCTGGCCTGGTTCAGCGCTTTGGTGCGCTAGACTACGTCAGCAACAACACAGGGAGCTTCGGCAGGCGTCCCCCTCCGCGCAACAACGTCTTCATCAAACTTGGTGTGCACAAGATCTACGTCGGCGTGGATGAGTCCTGCATTCATCTGCGGCACGTCGTCAAGGGAGGTGAACCACCTCTCAGTGTAGCTTGCGGTGTGTGTATCACTCGCCCCGCTAGCAGCGTTGAGGTCCTGATGACCGTGCCAAACACGGGAGCAAGCAAGGACCCGGCACCAGAGCCGGAAGTCATGCAAAAATAGGCAAGATCTAGGTTTCCCCCACTAGAGAGGCTAGAGAATGTACTCCAGCAAGCAATAGATAGCCTGGCAATGCCAATAGCCCCTGTGGTAGATCCGGCTCGGGCGCAAGCTGAGTTGGAGGAAACTAGGCATAAAATGTTAGCTGGCGCAAAGAAAGAAGCAGAGTTACAGCAGTCCTTGAACATTATTTTGAGGGAATATGCAAAGGAAAACCACATAGATGGAGTGAAAATCCGAGGTAGAAACCTGATAACTGAGATCGTCAAGGAATACGAGCCTAGGCCGGGTCAAACAGCCACGATAGTAACAGGAGGGCTGGAGAGGTGAAGTACCCCGGCAAAGAACCTCAGAGCAGCAAACGCAGCCGCGTCCGAATTAGAAGGCCTAACTGGAGAGGCCCGGGAAAGGCAACAAGAGGGTGAACCACTTGTTGAGGGTCGCTTGCAAGCAAAATGAATAAATGAACAAAGAAAACCCGGCACCACCAGGAGCATCGCACGTGGTTCATTCGGTTAGAAATAACCCGGCAAAATCCGACGGAGCCACATCGTCTCCGGGTCACAATCCCAGGAGAGAAGAGGTGGTAAACTCTGGGAGAAGAGACAAACAGATGGTCCCTTACGACCCGGTAAGAGCTAGAAAACGCAAGGCAGTGCAAGTGGACGAAGATCGTTATAATACCAGCTGAGGTTAAGCTGGCCAAGGTAACCGCAACCAAGGCAACGCCGATCAAAGAAACAGTGCCAACGGCAATGCCGGACAGCGTGATCTGGTGGGAACAGGACAAAATGTACCTCGGCAGGAGAGAAGTGTAGGTCAAGCAGCGCAACAGCAGAATGCTTGTCCGGACCAGGAAAGGTATAATGATGGTTCTTCGGCGATGATCAACGACGGATACCCCAGACTGGAGCACCATATAATTGGGTCGAGGCTGGGAAGCAGAAACTTGCAGTCAGACGATGCAAGGCTAAAACTGGACATAATTTATAGGTCGGAGCTTCTCGAGGTACAAGGTCCTCCTGGTCCGGCATGCTTTGGGCCCCGGATCATGAAGGAGACGCCAGTACCGAACTTTCAGTTGGCCAGAGGGACAAGGACTTACGATGGTAGTACCAGACCGGAGGGTTCGTTTATTGATTACGCAACGGCGGTCAAGATTGCAACTGGAAATTTGAGATGGGCAGTGAGGTATGTGATACATTGCAAATGTATCTATAATTTTTGATGCTCCATGCTTGGTTTTATCCACTTTCTTGTGTTTTGTCCACACTTTGGAGTACTTTTCATATGATTTCTTGGACTAACCTATTAACAAGAGCCACAGTGCCAGCTGCCTGTTTTCTGTTGTTTTTGGTTCCAGGAAAGTCAGTGAATGAATATTCTCGGAATTGGACGGGACAAAAGCCAAATTGCCTATTTTTCTAGAAGACTCACAAAAGAAGTTCCACAACGCCGCCACCACCGAAGGGGAGATTCGGGGGACAGAAAGTCTCTGTTCCGGCACCCTGCCGGGATGGGGAAGTGCCCCCGGAGCCATCTCCATTGATCTCCACCATCATCTTCATCGATCATCCATGTTTCCCCCATCTATGAGTGAGTAATCCCCCGCTGTAGGCTATGGGGATGGTAGGGATTGGATGAGATCGTTCATGTAATGGCATCAGATTGTTAGGGCATGGTGCCTAGTATCTTTTATTAGTGCTTTATGACTTTGTTGCGACTTGCTGTGCTTAATGCTTGTCACTAGGGCCCGAGTGCCATGATTTCAGATCTGAACATGTTATTGATTCATTATGATAGTATTGTTCTTGGTCTTATCTGCAAGTTGTATACACACGTTGTTGTCCGGAACCTATGGCCCCGAAGTGATAGAAATCGGGATAACCGGAAGGGCATGGCTTTGATGTGAGGATCACATGTGTTCATGGAGTGTTAATGCTTTGCTCCGGTGCTCTATTAAAAGGAGCATCTGCATTGCCAGTAGTTCCCTAGAGGCCCCGCTGCAAACGGGCTGGCAGGACAAAAGATGTTGTGCAAGTTCTCATTGCGAGCACGTATGACTATATATGGAACACATGCCTAGGATTGTCTAGTACTTGGATGCTTTATCTTATTTATCTGCAATTGCCCTATGTTCTGATTGCTATGTGAATTGTCTTGTCCATGCAACACCCGTCCATCCATCCCTATGCCTACCGCACTCGAATCCCACTGTTTACTGCTTTTGTTACTACTGTCTTTGCTTTACTACTGCTGTTACTTTACTATTCCTACTACAAAAGTGTTGCTACTGATAAACTGCTGTGAGCAAGATTGTTTCTAGGTGCAGCTGAATTGACAACTCAATTGTTAAGGCTTATCAATATTCTTTGGATCCCCTTGTGTCGAATCAATAAATTGGGTTTCACTTCCCTCGAAAATACTGCGATACACCCCCTATACTTGTGGGTCATCAGTATGTACCACAAAAGTTGGAAGGACTAGCGAGAGTTTGGCTAAACAACTTGCAAGAAGGGAGTGTTAACTGTTGGCTGTATTTTGAGGAGTTATTCATTAGAAACTTCTCAAGCACTTACAAGAGGCCCAACCGACCGCAAACTCTGGCGTTATGCCCACAAAGACTGAATGAGCCAAATCGGGATTTCCTGACTCGATGGTGCAACATGCGCAATTCATGCGAGGGGGTAATTGAATCACAAGCGATCGCGTGGTTCGCCCAAGGCTATAGATATGGAAGTATGTTGTGGCAGAGGCTACAGCGAGATATGCCAACCACTTTGGATGAAACGATCCGGATTGCGGATTCGTACGCTTTGGGGGATCTGACTCAACCCCGACTAATGTCAAGTGAGGCAAACGAGGAGTATTACAACCGAGATGGCTCTGAGTCATCAAGGAGAAATGATTTCCGAGGAAAGAGAAGGGACGAGCATCCGGATTACAGATATAACTCGCAGCAGGTGGCAGTGGTGGACCGAGATCAACCCAATTTCAGTGCTAGCCAGTGCCAGAAAACTGGGGGGCAAAACTGGCAACAGAAAAATGAAGGGAAGATGCCTTGGACCCCGGAGCAGAAGAACCAATGGTAGGAGCGAAAAGATCGACCGAGGTATACGTTCGAGTCTATGCTGGATCAACCTTGCAAGTTTCATACGCCAAGTCTGAATAGTCGGACGAATCATACAACCGGGCAGTGTGAGTGGATGAGGAAGTTAGAAGAGGGTAGTTCGGGGAATGCTCAGGCACCTCAGAATGAGACACTACGACAGCCATTACTGACAAGGGGGAATGGACAGCAACTTATGTTGCCTCCACCTCTGCCGAGATATGAAAATCAGGAAAGGAGGGATGTTGTGCATCAAGTAAACAATAACCAGCAGCAGGACCAAGGTTATCACGCAAATGAGGGACGAAACGAATACAGGGAGCATCATCAAAGCTACTGTATGTTTACCACGGAAGAAAATGATCGGAAAAGCTTGTAGCACCGGCATATGGAGGTAAATGCGGTAATGCCAGCAGTGGTAATATATGCCTTGGTCAGACCAGGAGATTACGTGGAGTATCAAAGATCATGCCTAGTCCAGGGACCTACGCACTAGTCCTGGATCCGACGTTCATCGGGCCGAATCTCAATGTGAGGTTTTCCAAAGTGCTGATTGACAATGGCAGTAGCATCAACATCATGTACAAGGATACCATGCACAAGTTGGGAATATCAGAGAACATGCTGCAAGCAACAAGGACCACCTTTCACGGCATTGTGCCAGGTATCTCCTGTGAGCCAATTGGTAAGGTCCGGATTGACGTGTTGTTCGGTACAAGGGATAATTGTCGGACTGAAAATTTGGAGTTCGAAGTGGTGAATCTGGAGAGCGCCTATCACGCGTTGCTCGGCAGGCCCGCGCTGAACAAGTTCATGGAAAGTACTAACATTAGTTACTTCAAGATGAAACTGTCCGGACCTAGGGAGTGATAACTGTATCCGGGGACTTTAGGCATTCAATCGAGTGCGCCTCAGCCGGATCTAACTTGGTCGAGTCACTCGTGATAGCTCAGGAAAAAAGGAGGATACAGGAAGTGGCGGCATTGGCTCAATCCACGCAGCAACATATGCCGGCTATGACCAACCCACATGGAAGCGTGTCATTCCAAGCAACCAAGGATACAAACAAAGTGCCAATCGATGATCAGTTCCCAGAGTGCACCGTAACCATTGGTGCCGAGTTAAGCAAAAAAATGAAAGCGAGCTCCTCAATTTCCTCCGTGCGAATCGAGATATCTTTGCTTGGTCCACACAGGATCTGCAAGGTGTGCCGAGGGAGTTGGCCGAGCACTCTTTAAACATAAGACCCGGTGCTAAGACGGTGAAGCAACCTCTCTGACGTTTCACCGAGGACAGAAGAAAATTCATTGGGGATGAGATAGCTAGGCTCCTTGCAGCCGGGTTTATCATGGAAGTACTCTATCCGGATTGGCTCTCTAATCCGGTTCTTGTGGAAAAGAAGAAGGATAATCCGAACGTGGCCGTGGTATGGCGCATGTGCATTGATTACACGAACCTGAATAAGGTGTTTCCTAAAGATCCATTCCCACTCCCTAGAATAGATCAAGTCATAGACTCAACTGCCAGATGTGAACTGTTATCATTCATTGATGCATATTTTGGTTTCCACCAGATACCCCTAAACCCGAATGAGCAAACAAATACTGCGTTATTACCCCGTACATGGATTATTGCTATCACCCTATGCCGTTTGGATTACATAATGCTGGAACAACGTACCAGCGATGCATACAAAAATGTTTACATGACCAAATAGGTCAAAACGTGCAAGTTTATGTGGACGACTTGGTGATAAAAACTAAGGAAAGCAATACGCTCCTTGATGACATACGACAGACATTCGCGAACTTGAGACGGTTCCGAATGAAGCTTAACCCAGAAAAATGCACTTTTGGTGTGCCCGCGAAAAAATTACTCTGTTTTCTGGTGTCCAACCGAGGTATCAAAGCTAACACGACGAAAATCCGGGCTATAGAGAGAATGGAACTGCCAAAATGCCTTAACGATGTGCAGAAGTTCATTGGTTGTCTAGCATCATTAAGTCGGTTCGTATGTCGGCTGGGAGAGAAGGCCTTGCCCCTCTACCAGTTAATGAAAAAGGCAGCCAAATTCACATGGACGCCACAAGCGGATAGCGCATTTTGAAAATTGAAAAAGATGTTGTCTACTGCACCAATCCTAGCCGCACCATTACCCGAGGAGCCAATATTGCTCTATGTAGCCGTGACCAACCGATTCGTAAGTGCAGTAATTGTAGTGGAGCATGAAGAAGAAGGAAAGTCAGTGCAAAGGCCAGTGTATTATCTGAGCGAGGTATTATCTGCTTCAAAACAGAATTACCCTCACTATCAAAAGATGGCATATGGCGTGTATATGTCGGCCAAAAAACTCAAACACTACTTTGAGGAACATCCCATCAAGTTGATATGTGAGGCACCTATATCAGAGATTATGAGTAACAAAGATGCAAGTGGCCGGATAGCAAAATGGGCAATTGAGCTAGCCCCATATGCACCACAGTTTGACAGAAGAGATGCGATCAAATCGCAAGCTGTGGCGGATTTCTTTGTGGACTAGGCCGAGATGCAATACGAGCCACCACAGCTGGATTCCAATTATTGGCGAATGCACTTTGACGGATCGAAATTGAAAGAAGGGCTGGGCACCGGAGTTGTGCTTACCTCGCCCAAGAAAGATCAATTGAAATATGTCCTCCAAATCCACTTCAGCGCCTCGAATAATGTCGCGGAATATGAGGCACTAGTGCATGGTCTCAAAGTAGCAAAATAAGTGGGGATACGTCGGATACAATGCTTTGGAGACTCAGATTTTATAGTGCAGCAAGTATTTGGCAACTGGGATGCCTTGGATGCCAATATGACCCTTTACAGATTTCATGTGCAAAAGATAAGCGGATTCTTCGAGGGATGTGAATTCCACCACATACCTTGGATTCAAAACGATGCAGCCGACATACTATCTATGTTGGCCTCATCCCGGCAACCAATCCCGCCAAATGTTGCGTTGGAACACTTAAGAAAACCATCTATTACTCCATCGCCCGAATCCGAATCAATTTATATCCCGGCATTCTCCGGGTCAGAAGCTACACCAATGTAAATAGATTGGGGAGGCACCTCAGCAAACCCGAGGACTGTTTTGGCAAACCCGGGGACTGCCTCAGCAAACCCGTGGATTGGTCAGCCAAACCCGGTGGGAGTTATGTCGGTGGATGCAATGGAAATTGACGAGTCACCTTTCTCAATCTGAGCTATACCCACTTAGGCCAAGCCAATATTTGACTTCCTGAAAGAGGGAATCTTGCTAGATGATGAGATACTCTCAAGGCAGATCTAGAGAAGGGCAAAGGCCTATACCATTATCAATGCCAAACTATACAAGAGAAGTGTAACCACAGTACTACATCGGTGTGTTGACCCGGAGGAAGGAATTGACATACTTTGGGATATCCACCAAGGAGAATGTGGTCACCATGCATCTTCAAGAGCATTAGTGCCAAAATATTTCTGGCATGGATTTTATTGGCCAAGTGCTTTGGAGCAAGCAGAAGATTTGGTGATAAAATGCAATGGCTGTCAGAGATACGCCACGAAAACTCATCTGCCAACGTCGGAACTCAAAACTATCCCCATTACTTGGCCATTTGCTTTATGGTTCCTAGACATGGTAGGGACATTTAAGCCGGCTAAAGGAGGAATGACCCATATCCTAGTTATGGTGGATAAATTCACTAAATGGATCGAAGTGAAGCCAATCAGGAAATGTGATGGGGCAACAGCGGTGAAGTTTCTCAAGGATATAATCCTGAGATATGGCTACCCCCACAGTATCATAATTGAGATAATGGCACAAATTTCACTGAAGGAGCGTTCACGAGGTTCTGCCGAGAAAAGAAAATCCAGCTAGATCTAGCCTCAGTGGCCCACCCCGCATCGAATGGGCAAGTGGAAAGACCCAACAAATTGGTATTGTCCAGGATAAAACCCTGACACATAGAGCCGCTGCAAAGATCAGCGGGGTGCTGGATATAAGAACTACCAGCAGTACTATGGAGTTTAAGAACAACTCCAAATCGATCAACAGGCTATACGCCATTTTTTCTGGTATATGGGGCAGAAGCTGTATTACCAGCCGACATAGAGCATGATTCGCCAAGAGTCACCCAATACACAGAAGCTGAAGTGCGCGAAGCCCGGAAAAATGATGTTGATTTGCTAGAATAAGCGAGAGAACTGGCCTTGTCTAGATCCGCCATATATCAGCAAAATCTCCGAAGCTACCATAGCTGGAAAGTAAACCCCTGAATTTTCCGGGAAGGTGATCTGGTACTTCAGTTGGTGCAGTGCACTGCTGGCATGCATAAATTATCCCCTCCATGGGAAGGACGTTTCATTGTAAGCAAAGCTTTGCACAATGATTCCTACTATCTTATTGATGCATAACCACTGGAAAAGAACAAGGCAAACAGGTCTGGAGAGGAATCTAAGAGACCGTGGAATGTAGCAGTACTTCGTCCTTTTTATACGTGACAAAGAGGTGAATGTATGCGAGCTACTCATATGTCAGTATGTATGTCGACAACGAGGTTATTAATGTAACTTTGGCACCCCAAGCGGAAACTCGGGGACTGCCATAATAATTGTTCTTCTTGCTTTCGTATTTTTATATGTCAACTGGGTTAAGTCGCTTATATTTTAGCCGGATTAGTAATGTGTGAGCATGAAAAACCCAACTCTTTGACTTTGCTGTTGTCCAACAAGAATTAGCTTCATGGCAAGCAAGAGAAGAAGTTTGGAATTGCAAAGCTTTGCACAATGATTCCTACTATCTTATTGATGCACAGCCACAGGAAAAGAACTTAAGTGAGCCAACGTTTGTAATTCGGACTAACCCTGTGTTTACTTTATCTAACGCCGGATTATTTTTAGCTATTCTCAAAGTTTCAAGTATTGTTCAATCAATTTTTTGAATCTCGGACTCGTAAGTCACAAAACCGAATCAAGGTAGACGCGAGCCGAGTCAAAATTGGGAGAACAAGAAAAGGAAACTCGGAGACTTCGCCCACGATAATCCGACATTCAAAACTTAGTTACAAACAACACAAATTGTAGAAAAACCAAACCAAGGTACTTAAATACACTTTCACCTGGCATTCCGGGGATCTGACCAATACGGTTAAGTGTTTTCAAGGAGCAGGGGCAAAAGCTGAATCATCGGCCGAAGGAGGAGGTACTTCGGAATTTGTGGGCGGGGCACTAGCCTCGGCCTCATCCTTGGGGTTGGCCTCTCCATCCTCCGGATCTTCAGCTTCGTTGCCAAGTTCAGAGGCCTCGCCCTCGCTTCCCTCGTCTTCTTCACCCTCAGAAGCAACTTCATCGTCAAAAATATCAAGATAGCTCGGCCCCTCGTTCCAAGCATGGCAGAAGGAGTACTAGATAAGCTTGTTAGCGCAAGCTTTGCGACGCGCGATGCACTCCGGATCTTTGGACCACTTAGATCTGCTGCGCATGCGGGTGAGCAGCCCCAAGTCTATTCCTTCATACCATGACAGGACGAACTGCAGCGTGATGTCAGCCCCGGCTCGTGTGGCAGATTCTCACCATAGGTGCACCTGAGTATCGCACTCCATCTATTTGGCTATGAAAGCCACATTTCCTTTGGGAGTGGGCTCAGTGGGCCAGAGGGAGTTGAACATCCGCATTGTCCCCGGCATTATGTCTACATCATAGTTCTTCACTAGCTCCATGCGAGTGAAGAGGCTCGCCAGCAGGTCCTCTATATCATAGGGGATTGGCTCGGCAGCAGGGCCTGTGGGGATACCACGTTGCTCGCAGGACCAGGCTATAGCAGCAGCAGCAAGAGTATCACCTTCTGGAAATTTTCCTGAGAACAAAACAGAGGAAACAGTGAGAAAAAACACTAAGTCCGGAGAAATGAAAGTTGAGCAAGGGAAAGGAACTCACGGGCAATCTGGAATACGAGACGCTGAATCTCAGCATGGACATTGGTGCTATGGGCCTGGAGTTTCTCGTATTTTGAGGTCACCGACGTAAGTTTGACGTCGGCTTCCTGCAATAAATTCTGGTCCTTGGAAATTTGTGTGGTTAGACTCTCTTTTTCCTCGGCAAACTCCTGGTCAGCCTTCTCTAGTTCGGACTTATGGAGGTCCTTAAGCCTCTGGATTTCGGCATTCAGCCGAGTAATTTCTGAGTCCTGGAGGTGCAGCCGAGCTATCACGTCGTCCTTCTTCTTCAGTTTAGCTTGATGCTTCCCTTCTTGTTCGAGAAAATGTGTCATCATATCAGGTATAGGTACGCTATCTTCAAGAGCAACTGCAACAGTGGGTTAATCTGGCGGAGCCGAAGTATAAATATCTACCGAGTCAAGAAAAGAGCGTGCAATGATCGTGTGAACGAGATAAGATACCTTGGATTTCAGCCAGATTCTTCCGCATGTTAATATTCTCAGCCTCAACCTTGGCTGAATGTTTCGGGTAACAAGTTAATACGGATCACGGATAACTCGGAGGAACAAAAGTGGAAAAAGGAAAAGTCTTAAGTAAGAAAAATTACCCTTCTTTTGGTGCTCCTCCAAGAGCTTGCCATAACGCGTGCGAATATCTTTGTAAGAATCTAGCAGGCGCTGGAACTCAGCATTTCGACGGTTAGTGGTAATCTGAAAAAAGCAAGACGATGATTAATTCACAGGCAAAGTGAAAATAATTCAAAGTCTATAAGATCCGGGCCAATTGGAACCTAACCCGGCTCTAGGTGTGTGGATATTCGAAGTCTACAAGATCCGGGCCAAGTGGAACTTAACCCGGCTCTAGGTGTGTGGATATTTGAAGTCTACAAGATCCGGGCCAAGTGGAACTTAACCCGGCTCTAGGTGTGTGGATATTCAAAGTCTACAAGATCTGGGCCAAGTGGAACTTAACCCGGCTCTAGGTGTGTGGATATTCGAAATCTACAAGATCCGGGCCAAGTGGAACTTAACCCGGCTCTAGGTGTGTGGATATTCGAAGTTTGCAAGATTCTGGCCAAGTGGAACTTAACCCGGCTCTAGGTGTGTTGATATTCGAAGTTTACAAGATCCGGGCCAAGTGGAACTTAACCCGGCTCTAGGTGTGTGGATATTCGAAGTTTGCAAGATTCTGGCCAAGTGGAACTTAACCCGGCTCTAGGTGTGTTGATATTCGAAGTTTACAAGATCCGGGCCAAGTGGAACTTAACCCGGCTCTAGGTGTGTGGATATTCGAAGTTTACAAGATCGGGGCCAAGTGGAACTTAACCCGGCTCTAGGTGTGTGGATATTCAAAGTTTACAAGATCCGGGCCAAGTGGAACTTAACCCGGCTCTGACTTTATCACTTTTTAATTTGCTAAGGACGTGAACTAAATACTCTAGGAGCATCCGAATGAGTAACAAGTTACTCCCTCGGAGGCTCGGGGATTAGGGGATATATCTATAAGCATGCATATAAAGTACCACAGCAGAAGAAAAATGTTACCTCCATCATGCGTCTAGCCAAACAAATAGCCTTGGTGGCAAAGTTCATCTGAGCGCTGAACTCTGCTGGGCCGAACTTCTCTAGAAATCATCCTTAGGATCAATAAATTCTGCGTTGTTCTAGTTGTTCACATACTCTAGGAGCATTGGGTGATGGCCCAAAATATATCAAGCTTGTTGGGGAACCCCAAGAGGAAGGTATGATGAGCACAGCAGCAAGTTTTCCCTCAGTTATGAAACCAAGGTTTATCGAACCAGTAGGAGCAAGGAAACACCTCCAAGGTGTTGCTAGCTGGACTTTGGCAGGGTGCATTATCGGCGCCAGCAGCAACGTGGAAACCTGCACAGCCATAGCCCCCAACTTAAAGTGAGGTTGTCAATCTCACCGGTTTTGCTAAAAACAAAGGATTAAACGTATTATGCGGAAGAAAGTAATAGCTCGCAAAAAGTAAATAGAAAGCAGTAAACAGTTGTAGATTGATGGTAAAAGAAAGGACCGGGGTCCATAGTTCACTAGTGGTGGTTCTCCTTAAGATAGATGACATGTTGGGTGAAAAAATTACAGCGGGGCAATTCAGAAATATCGAGAAAGAATACAAGCATATACTACTCATCTTGACTCCTTTGAGACTTCATTGGGCAATACAACATTATACATAGACCGTAATCCAACTGCATCTATGACTAATAATCCACCTTCAGGTTATCATCCGAACCCCCTCCAGTATTAAGTTGCAAGCAACAGATAATTGCATTATGCATTGCGTGTAAAGTAAACGATACGATTGTTCTGTGAACAAAGGATTGTTGTTTTCTCCCTAGTAGCAACTGCACATCTAGTACCTTAGAGATTTCTGTCACTTCCCCAGATTACTAGAGGCATGAACCCAATATCGAGCATAAATACTAACTCTTGGAGTTTCTGGCATCTACTTGGCCAAGATAGCTACTAACAATGAAAAGCATGCAAGATCACAAATAAAAAAGACATGATAGAATCAATAATCAATCTGAAATAGCATCTCAATATCCATCGGATCCCCGCAAACACAACATGTAGAATTACAAATAGATGATCTTGATCATGAACGGAACTTACAAGATCTAAACATGATAGCACAAAGGAGAAGAACCAGCCATCTAGCTACTACATGGACCCGTAGTCCAGGGATGAACTACTCACGCATCACACCGGAGGCTTGCATGGTGATGAAGAAGGCCTCTAGGGTGAATTCTCCCCTCCGGCATGGTGCCGGGAAGAGCTTCAGATCCCTCTCGACCTAGGGATGGAGATGACGGTGGTTATAGAATCTTTCGTGGATTTTTGATCGGGTCCTTAGGGTTTCTCTATCGGAGGCATCTTATAGGTGAAAGGGGAGGCCGAGGGGGTGCCCGAGGCGGCTAGACCACCCCCTGGCGCGGGTCAGGCTTGGCCGTGCGGTCAGGTGGTGTGGCGCCCCTGGCCCCTCTCCGTCTCGTATTCTGGCTCTATGTCCCGCTCGGTGAAAAACTGACTTTGGCTTTTGTCCCGTCCAATTCCGAGAATATTCATTTTCTGACTTTCCTAGAACCAAAAACAACAGAAAACAGGCAGCTGGCACTATGGCATCTTGTTAATAGGTTAGTCCAAGAAAGTGTATAGAAAGTACTCCAAAGTGTGGATAAAACATAAGAAAGTAGATAAAACCAAGCATGGAACATCAAAAATTATGGATACGTTTGCAACGTATCAACATCCCCAAGCTTAACTCTTGCTCGTCCTCGAGTAGGTAAGTGATAAAAAGAAAGAATAATTTTTGAGGTGACATGCACCATCATAAACTTGATCAAAGTATTTGTAAAACATTGATAGCTGGGATCATAGTACTTCAACATAGCATGAAAGATAAAGTTCTAACAATAAGACATAGCAACTATGTTGCAACATGAAAAGGCACAAACAAAAGATTCATGAATAGCAATGCTTTGCAACACGTTTGTTTGTTTCACATAAAGAAAAACATAGCATAGTGGCATTCAGATTGTACCTCATAGAGTAGCAAACATAAATGCATATGACACCTTTGAAGTTCATAAGAGTGACTAGATACAAATAATTTAAGAACAAGCAATATCAAAATTATGCATCAATCAACAAGTCTTGGGACAATGCACATAGAACTAAGAATGGCCACTATGCTCTGAAAGTAGGTGCATAAAGATAGAAGGTGGAGACTCAACATAAAAGTAAAAGAAAGGCCTTCATAGAAGGAAGTAGAGATTCAAGTTTCATAAAGAGCTTCCGAAAATGATGGTACTTATTAGCTTTCAGCTCTCATTGCCCCTATCATAAGCATCTTTGTAACACCCTCGAATCGGCCCTATGCAAATTTTAGCGCTTCCCGCCAAACCCGCATAGAAACGATTCAAGGACGCCCACCAGGCACTTGCGTGCGGGTGGAGAAAGAAGTAATACCATTAGACATTAGTCCTTGATGGAACCCACAGAACATATATATACAACAACGACTCCATGAGTCAAGAATATAGATATACTATACAAATATCCAAATCACCTTGAAAATGATAGAGCGTCCAACTATGGACAAGATGCGAATGGGGCTAAGAGCCCTGAAGAATAACCAATGGCGTCCATAACCCTACCCAGGACAAGCCGGAAGGGTAACCCTGCTAACGACGTCGAACTTAAACCTGCTAAAACAAAAGGGGTGCTGAAAAAGGGCAAAGGAAAAAGAGAGCGCTCAGTACTGAGGCCAGCACACGGCGAGGCTAGAATTCGGCGGCTCTCGCCTACATAGGTATGGTGGACTGAAGCGGCAGCGCAGCGTGCACTATACAACCTATAGAGACTCGATATAACTGTTGGCTATTAGAGAGGGATAAGAAAGACCTATTCGAAACCAACCTTATACTAACACCAAAACATACCCATCCTGGTATTTCCCCCTCGAGACCACACGAGGAAGTCAAACCGAGGAACTCACACAGTTGGCAGTTTTATTCATTCCATTATAGTTGCAGCACTTACTAGTCAGATATAGATAGCACGAGTCATCCTAATATCAAAAGCAGTGGGTAGTTTTAGTTAACCATTCAATTATAGTTGCAGTACTTACTAGTCAGATACAATTAGCACGTGACATCCCAAACCCAGCATTTGTTGGCACTTTTATTTCATTCCATTGGAGTTGCGATACTTACTAGGCAGGTATAACATGACACGATACACCCCAAATCCACCAGTTGTTGGCACTTTTATTATCTATTCCATTATAGTGAAGATGATTACTAGTCACATATTAAGTCAAATTTATAGCACTACTTTAGTTATGCTTGTCTATCATTGAGATATTGTGCTCCAAGTCGTCCATAACCGCGGACACGGCTTTCAGAAAGATTTACCCTGCAGGGGTACACAAATAGCAACACACACACGCTCAACCTCGGAAAAACCAAATCAAAACCCAATGAGGCTTTCACGACAAAGCAATCACAGGATTCGTAAAATATTTCAGGGGGCCACCGCACTAAGCTACCCGCAACAAAGTTGGCCGGCTCCGAGACGGAACCAGGGTTTGTGTCAATGGTTGTAAATGACTGGGAACCCGAAAGTGTGACTGGGCTTGTTGATACCGTGAAAACATTCCACATTCCAAAACAGTACAGGTGCTCCACGCACAATCATAAATAAAGCAGTAAAGCATGGCATCAGTACAGGATAGTAATAAAGCCCCAAACTAGTTTGTGGCCCCAAGAAATAAGAAATGAATCAAGCTCTGGCTAAGGGGATTCATGGTCCCACATGCGGATAGTGCGATAGTCAAGGAACAGGTATCAAGTACTCGGGGCCTACGGGACACAAGTGAGCGGTTAAAAACCAAATATTATCTATTGCCCACCGGTGCCTCTACATTAATTATATCTATTCCCAGCATGTTAACAGTTGTATTTAAAGTCATGATCATCTTCACCATTAAGCATGTGTCAACCTTCCAACAACGGTGGAACGACAACGACGTGAAGCAGCAACTAAGCAAGCAACTACGACTCGCAAGGCCGACTGTCTATCAAAAAACAGGCAATAGGATGTGTCCGAGGCAATATAGAGGCTGCAGGGAATATAAACGGTGCATGGAAACTAAAGCATCGCAATACGGATAGCAATAGATCAACAGGAAGAAGTAAAGACTATAAATGCAAAATAGGTAGAAAGGGGGAGAATGCTCGCCTGGGAAACACTGTCGAAGATTCGTTATCTGAAGGACTTGTGGATACTCGCATCCACTCAACGACCTAATCCGTGAAGAATCAAAGCACTAAAAGAAACACCAGATGCACTATTTAATACTACGGCAGAAGATCGGGCATGATGCATGTATGATGTATGACATGGCAAAGATGTAATGCAATTAGCTAGTATTAACCAGAACCGGGGTCTCGACAATTAAATAGAAGGTTCAAGTTGTTTAGATACCCCGCAATTTAAATGGTTGCTTAACAAGGCAAAACATGGCATCGGTTCGCTACACAAATTTAAATGGAGGCGGTATAATACAAGTATAGCCCGCATATGCGCTCCATATTTAATTATGAGGTGAATCGACTAAATACCCCGAACAAATGAATATGTATGCGAGCATGAGCATTTTAATATGCAACATGTATATAGCATTTAATAAAATAGGGGCTCAGATATGGTTCACACATTGGGTGTTCGACGATCTTGGGTCTCGGAGGGTTCGACGGTGTTCGGGATCGGTCTTCAGGGATCTTCAGGTTCGAGGATCGGGTCTTCGAGATGGAGAACTTGCCGTTCCGAGATAGGCCTTCGAGTCACCGGATCCGGGAAGCAGAACTCATGGTTCCATGTCGATGACCTTAGTGTACCATCTTGTGTATTGGTTGAAAACTTGGGATCAACGTCAGGGTCTTCGAGTGGCGCCATGTACATTCTTCGATATCATCGGCATCTAGTAGGGAGATCTTGATGCGCCTTGCCAGTACTTCGGTTAACCGCTGTGCGTGGGTAATATTGGCGACTGCTTCGGTTCCTGATACTTCACAGACGTCACTGGTTATCCAACACTCAGTCGGTAGTGCTTTTCTCCATCTTGGCTGAACTGCAGGGAAACACGGGTTTCTTGGGGTAGAACGGTCACAGCCAAGAGACCAAAAGAGCAATGCGTCAAACAGCTTGAGGGCACCTAGGGCAGAACGACCTGGCAAGCTTGGGACGGCGCAACACTAGGCATGCCAGGTCGAGATGGGGGACGGAGGACAGGGCGAGGCGGTTGCGGGAATGACGCGGGAGGCAGGCAAGAGGCAGAGGCAGCTACCACTACGAGGACGAGCGAGTGGCACGGACGCTGCGCGTGGCGCCCTGCCTGCTGGCATCGAGGGCGAGCAGGGCTTGAGCAGAGGAGGCAGGGTCGAGGATGGGGCTCGGGGTGAGGGGCAGCGCCCAGGTCGAGGTGGTGGAAGACGGCAAGGTCGCCGGCGGCGGTACACGCGTGCTGAGCGACGCCAGCGTCCATGCAGATCCTGCAGGACAAAGCAGAGAAGGTCGGGCCACCCGGCGGCGGAGGATGTTCGACGGCGGGCGAGCTCGAGAGGAGGCTCGGTGAGCTTGGTGAGGGGCACCGCCGGCTGGATGCAGAGGCAGAACGACAGCCTGGCGGATGGGGAGGAGCGGGCATGATGACCATGGTAGCGGAACCACGCGCAGAGGAAGGAGAGCGAGGCGGGGCGATGGTCGATGGAGCTCCTGGCGCAGGGAGGCGAGGGCGACTAGGGAGGAGAGTCGTGACGGCGGTCGCTGGCGGCGTGGGAACCATGAGGGACGGCAGGAGGCAGAGGGCCTGCACCTGGCGGCGGTTGGTGCTCAACGAGGGGAAAGGCCTCATGGGGCAGGGGGATCGATCGGGGATGCAACGCGGTTGGTGGGGTAGGACCGAGGTGCATCGCAGCGTGGCGCTACTAAAGGTGTAGTGTGTGGCTACGAGATAGCGTGACAGCACGGGCGCGCTGTTGTGTGTTGCGCGTTCGGTGTGGCCAGCGTGCACGCGAGTGAGTGTAGAGGCGGCCAGGGTATGCGTGGGTTAGGGTCTAGGGTTATTGTTTGGCTAGATCTGATTTAGGGTTTTGGTAAGATGGGTCGTAGGTGGCCGGTTGGGCCTTTTGGGCCCGGGCGGCTGCCTCCCCTAAAATACTTTTATTTAAAAATTGTTTTATTTTTAAAGGCTTTTACAAATAGTTTTTAGACAAATAAATGCATGATGATGACGATGCTCAAATGCAATGTGGCTTGATGTCATGAGCATGCGGTCATGATGATGCACAAAACAAAAACACAGTGATTTTCTAGTAGTGATTTTATCGGGGTGCTACAATTCGACACCACTAACAATGGATCTCGCCCTCGAGATCCGCCTCATGGTACGCGGAAGAAGGACGATGATCAGAATCTTCTCGCTTTGTGTAGATCCTCGCGACACCACTAACAAAGATTATTGTTCCATCTTGAAATCAGCGACACCCCCAACAAGGGGTCATTTCTCACATTCGTTGAGGGAACACTCCGGAGAGACAAAGACGAAGGGAGAGGTCTCAAAAGATAAGGCCACCTTTAACTTTCGTGGAAGGAGTGAAAATTGCATGGATCCTCCAATCCAATGTACAAAGCGAATGATAAGAGTAGTGGTATGGTAGCTACTCCATCCCGCACTCAAAGCATTACTCTACACAAGAATAGGGGAATTATGCAACCAACTCTCTGAATTAGATTGAAGATCTCGACAAGCGATGTGCGGAGAACAAAGGAGTGATGCAGGCTCTTCGTTGGATCTGACGCAGATGAGATTGTCGCATTGGAAAACACTGGAAGACACAAGAAGGAACAAAGAGAAGTCCAACAGATGAAGGATTCCTCGGATAGCATGAAGACCGGATGTAGAAGCACTGTTACCAAAGGAGGAAGTGAAACCCTGAAGGTATGATGGAAACCCAACCACGAGAATTCCTGGACTGGAAGAAAAGATAAGAGAGAAGATTCAAAACTCGCAAAGGTAAGAGGAGAAGAGCATAGAGGTAAGGAGTAAAAATAGACCTAATCAGATCTATCCAACCGATTTTGCAAAATAGTTTTGACACTCTACATCGGCCGTTAGCTAGGTTATTATACAGGCTGGACCAGTGGGGTATCGTAATTGCTGAGCACTGATACCACTGTGTAACACCCTCGAATCGGCCCTATGAAAATTTTATCGCTTCCCGCCAAACCCGCATAGAAACGATTCAAGGACGCCCACCAGGCACTTGCGTCCGGGTGGAGAACGAAGTAATACCATTACACATTAGTCCACGATGGAACCCACAGAACATATATATACAACAACGACTCCATGAGTCAAGAATACAGATATACTATGCAAATATCCAAATCACCTTGAAAACGATAGAGCGTCCGACTACGGACAAGATGCGAATGGGGCTAAGAGCCCTGAAGAATAACCAATGGCATCCATAACCCTTCCCAGGCCATGCCGGAAGGGTAACCCTGCTAACGACGTCGAACTTAAACTTGCTAAAAAAAGGGGTGCTGACAAAGGGAAAAGGAAAAAAGAGAGCGGGCAGTACTGAGGCCAGTACACGGCGAGGCTAGAATTCGGCGGCTCTCGCCTACATAGGTATGGTGGACTGAAGCGGCAGCGCAGCATGCACTATACAACCTATAGAGTCTCGATATAACTGTCGGCTATTAGAGAGGGATAAGAAAGACCTATTCGAAACCAACCTTATACTAACACCAAAACATACCCATCCGGGTATTTCCCCCGCGAGACCACACGAGGAAGTCAAACCGAGGAACTCACACAGTTGGCAGTTTTATTCATTCCATTATAGTTGCAGCACTTACTAGTCAGATATAGATAGCACGAGTCATCCCGATATCAAAAGCAGTGGGCAGTTTTAATTAACCATTCAATTATAATTGCAGTACTTACTAGTCAGATACAATTAGCATGTGACATCCCAAACCCAGCAGTTGTTGGCACTTTTATTTCATTCCATTGGAGTTGCAATACTTACTAGGCAGGTATAACATGACACGATACACCCCAGTTCCACCAGTTGTTAGCACTTTTATTATCCATTCCATTGTAGTGAAGCTGATTACTAGTCACATATTAAGTCAAATTTATAGCACTACTTTAGTTATGCTTGTCTATGATCGAGATTTTGTGCTCCAAGTTGTCCATAACCACGGACACGGCTTTCAGAAAGATTTACCCTGCAGGGGTGCACAAATAGCAACACACACACGATCAACCTCAGAAAAACCAAATCAAAACCCAACGAGGCTTTCACGACAAAGCAATCACAGGATTCATAAAATATTTCAGGGGGCCACCCCACTAAGCTACCCGCAACGAAGTTGGCCGGCTCTGAGACGGACCCAGGGTTTGTGTCAATGGCTGTAAACGACTGGGAACCCGAAAGTGTGACTAGGCTTGTCGATACCGCGAAAACATTCCACGTTCCAAAACAGTACAGGTGCTCCACGCACAATCATAAATAAAGCAGTAAAGCATGGCATAAGTACAGGATAGTAATAAAGCCCCAAACTAGTTTGTGGCCCCAAGAAATAAGAAATGAATCAAGCTCTGGCTAAGGGGATTCATGGTCCCACATGCGGATAGTGCGATAGTCATGGCACGGGTATCAAGTACTCGGGGCCTACGGGACACTAGTGAGCGGTTGAAAACCAAATATTATCTATTGCCCACTGGTGCCTCTACATTAATTATATCTATTCCCAGCATTTTAATAGTTGTATTTAAAGTCATGATCATCTTCACCATTAAGCATGTGTCAACCTTCCAACAACGGTGGAACGACAACGACGGGAAGCAGCAACTAAGCAAGCAACTACGACTCGCAAGGCCGACTGTCTATCAAACAAAAGGCAATAGGATGTGTCCGAGGCAATATAGAGGCTGTAGGGAATAGAAATGGTGCACGGAAACTAAAGCATCGCAATACGGATAGCAATAGATCAACAGGAGGAAGTAAAGACTATAAATGCAAAATAGGTAGAAAGGGGGAGAATGCTCGCCTAGGAAACACTATCAAAGATTCGTTATCCGAAGGACTTGTCGATACTCGCATCCACTCAACGGCCTAATCCGTGAAGAAGCAAAGCACTAAAAGAAACACCGGATGCACTATTTAATACTACGCAGAAGATCGGGCATGTTGCATGTATGATGTATGACATGGCAAAGATGCGATGCAATTAGGCAGTATTAAGCGGAATCAGGGTCCCGACAATTAAATAGAAGGTTCAAGTTGTTTAGATACCCCGCAATTTAAATGTTGGCTTAACAAGGCAAAACATGGCATCGGTTCACTACACAAATTTAAATGGAGGCGGTATAATACAAGTATAGCCCGCATATGCGCTCATATTTAATTATGAGGTGAATCGACTAAATACCCCGAACAAATGAATATGTATGCGAGCATGAGAAATTTAATATGCAACATGTATATAGCATTTAATATTGGGTGTTCGACGATCTTGGGTCTTGGAGGGTTTCACGGTGTTCGGGATCGGTCTTCAGGGATCTTTGGGATCGAGGATCGGGTCTTCGAGATGGAGAACTTGCCATTCCGAGATAGGCCTTCGAGTTACCGGATCCGGGAAGTGGAACTCGTGGTTCCATGTTGATAACCTTAGTGTACCATCTTGTGTATTGGTTGCAAACTTGGGATCAACGTCAGGGTCTTCGAGTGGCGCCATGTACATTCTTCGATATCATCGGCATCTAGTAGGGAGATCTTGATGCGCCTTGTTAGTGCTTCGGTTAACCGCTGTGCTCGGGTAATATTGGAGACTACTTCGTTTCCTGATACTTCACAAATGTCAGTGGTTGTCTAGCACTCAACCGATAGTGCTTTTCTCCATCTTGGCTGAACTGCAGGGAGACACGGGTTGCTTGGGGTAGAACGGTCATAGCCAAGAGACCAAAAGAGCACTGCGTCAAACAGCTTGAGGGCACCTGGGGCAGAACGACCTGGCAAGCTTGGGACGGTGCAACACTAGGCATGCCAGGTCGAGATGGGGGACGGAGGACAGGGCGAGGCGGTTGCGGGAATGACGCGGGAGGCCGGCAAGAGGCAGAGGCAGCTACCACTACGAGGACGAGCGAGTGGCACGGACGCTGCGCGTGGCGCCCTGCCTGCTGGCATCGAGGGCGAGCAGGGCTTGAGCATAGGAGGCAGGGTCGAGGATGGGGCTCGAGGTGAGGGGCAGCGCCCAGGTCGAGGTGGTGGAAGACGGCAAGGTCGCCGGCGGCGGTACACGCGTGCTGAGCGACGCCAGCGTCCATGCAGATCCTGCAGGACAAAGCAGAGAAGGACGGGCCACCCGGCGGCGGAGGATGTTCGACGGCGGGCGAGCTCGAGAGGAGGCTCGGTGAGCTTGGTGAGGGGCACCGCCGGCTGGATGCAGAGGCAGAACGACAGCCTGACGGATGGGGAGGAGCGGGCGTGATGACCATGGTAGCGGAACCACGCGCAGAGGAAGGAGAGCGAGGCAGGGCGATGGTCGATGGAGCTCCTGGCGCAGGGAGGCGAGGGCGACTAGGGAGGAGAGTCGTGACGGCGGTCGCTGGCGGCGTGGGAACCATGAGGGACGGCAGGAGGCAGAGGGCCCGCACCTGGCGGCGGTTGTTGCTCAACGAGGGGAAAGGCCTCATGGGGCAGGGGGATCGATCGGGGATGCAACGCGGTTGGTGGGGTAGGACCGAGGTGCGTCGCAGCGTGGCGCTACTAAAGGTGTAGTGTGTGGCTACGAGATAGCGTGACAGCATGGGCGCGCTGCTGTGTGTTGCGCGTTCGGTGTGGCCAGCGTGCACGCGAGTGAGTGCGGAGGCGGCCAGGGTAGGCGTGGGTTAGGGTCTAGGGTTAGGGTTTGGCTAGATCTGATTTAGGGTTTTGGTAAGATGGGTCGTAGGTGGCCGGTTGGGCCTTTTGGTCCTGGCCGGCTGCCTCCCCTAAAATACTTTTATTTAAAAATTGTTTTATTTTTAAAGGCTTTTACAAATAGTTTTTAGACAAATAAATGCATGATGATGACGATGCTCAAATGCAATGTGGCATGATGTCCTGAGCATGCGGTCATGATGATGCACAAAACAAAAACATAGCGATTTTCTAATAGTGATTTTATCGGGGTGCTACAATCTTGAAGTGATTAATGTTAAAGTGAACAAACTATGGAGTATATGATTGACAAAGTATAAGTTGGAAATCTCATGTCCCTTGAATACGAGGGCCGCTCCTCATGCTACTCAAGTTTAGTTACTGGTAAGTTCATGTCATAGTAAGTACATGTGTATCATAGAGAACCGCCAACGTGGTACCCCTTGCCCGATGATACAGAAGAATCCCCATATCAAAATGACAAGGCAAGCATACAACGAGCATCTCAGCAATCTTCTTATTTACCATGGGAAAAATGATGCTTTTTTCTCTCTTTCCTCTTTTCTCATATCTCTTTTTTTTCTTTTTCTCTTTTTCTCAATATCTGACTCTTTTTTTATAAGAAGAATGCTTCATAGACAACTCATTATGGTTAGCTGCAGGTTTCCACCATGACAGCATGGATTAGACCGGCGGCCCAGGCGTTTTTCTAACACACATACATAACTCCAGGGACTTACAAGCTCCCCTTTCATTTCACACCAACTACATCCATAGACAAAAGAGCATGATATCAACTAGGTACAAAGTACAAGTGCAATGTTGAAAGCATTCCCCATGACAACATGGTTCTGCTAATCCCCAACATATAAGTGCAAGCATATACAACATAGATGACACAATGGTTCAAGTTTATTAAGGGGAAGAAAAGTAAAGTGTGCCATCAAGTTTGTGAGAGCTTTAATCACTAGTTTTCTCATAACAAGTTTAATTCGGAAGGTAGATAAAAACATGAATATACTTGGAATAGCAAATGCTAATAGGTAGGTATGGTGCACTCTTTGGATTAACTTGGTTTTAGGAGTTGGATGTGTGAGTGGAACTAATACTTGGTTATGGAGGCTAGCAAAAGACTGGGAGCGACCGACTAAGAGAGCAATAATGGCCAAAATCATGCAGAGCAACAAAACATCATTAATCAAAGCATAAAGTGATATTACAAGTCAAAAAATAAAAGATCATAAAGGCTATGGTGACTTGGGATAGTCATAACATGGTGTGAGCATGCACCAAGTCAACCCAAATAAAGCATCAAAGGAGAATACCACAATACTATGCTTTAATATGATAAAACAACGCATGATTATTTCAAAGACACATTAAGCAATCTCAATTGTTTATAAAATGTCATGCTATAGCAAAGATCACTAAGCATAAAGCAGAAACAGTATCAAGCATGGCATGACAAAGCATAGGCCACAGTAAAAACAAACTCTCTTTTACCACTTAAGCATGAACTTTCCTACTCTTTTCCAATCCAAACCAAACTATTTGAAAACCAATGTATGAAAGAGGGGGTCCAACCAATTTATTCAGCAATCTAAGAAAACCGAGAAAACGAAAACCAAAAACAAAGACGCAACTGTGCATGAAACAATAATAATGAAGTGTTTGGAAGAAACCTGAGATTTTTATTGATGGAGAAGGGGATTCCTTGGGCATACCCAAGCTTTGATGCTTGTACCTCTAGAATATTTCTTTGAGTGACACGCGTGGCATCCCCAAGCTTGAGCTTTAGTCCATTCTTCATCGCATTACATCATTCTCTCCATACACCTGAAATTTTTCCTTCATACAAAACTTCACACAATCTTTATTAGCAACATTAGTGAACTCAAGATAATAAGTCTTTGGGTTCAGTTTCAACACCAATAAAACTTCCACTAAAACACAAGCTACTGTAGCACTTCCCTCAAAAATCTCAATTCTCCAAAAGAACTCAAAAAGGAACCAACACGAAGCAAATGCAAATAATGGCAGAAATCTGTCAAAACAGACCAGCAGGTAAAAACCAATTTTTTAAAAGACCTTATGTTGCTCAAATCAAAACATGTTTAACTAAATAAAGTTAGATAACAACCTGGGGAAGAAGCAAAAAAATTCACGCCTCAAAACGACGTACAGAGATTTTACACGAATTTTTACGGTGAAGCACAGAAATCTGTCTCGGGACAGCAACTTTCCCAATCATTACTTCTCTCTCATTAGAGGTTACTCTTGGCACAAAAAGCAAATAAAAAGGATAAGGAGC